>JACCIC010000014.1:3070000-3242500 GCA_018907035.1 Sycobia sp. Sy_11
CCCCAATTGTAAAGATTGTTGTTGAATTTGATAGTTCATTATATAGATTATTTAATATCGTTCGCACTCTCTCTCTCTCTCTCTCTCTCTCTCTCTCTCTCTCTCTCTCTCTCTCTCTCTCTCTCTCACATCTTAACACACTTACAAATGCACACGCGCCGAAGTAAATTGAACAGCAACTCGCGTATATAATGGAGCAAAATTGCTCCTAAAGTGTATGCCTTCATTTTGTGAATACACCCGGGTCCGTCCTTAAAATTGCAGCCAGCTCCCATGCAAATACTGGGCGCGCGCGCGTGTGTGTGTGTATTTTAGTTGTGCATAAAATTCGGTTCTTTACATAATGGTTTTGCATAATTTTGTCCAGAGAGAGAGAGAGAGAGAGAGAGAGAGAGAGAGAGGAAGACAGACGCGCGCACACACACGCACACATTTTTAAGAGTCGAGCTCCGTACATAAATGAGCGAAACGTTAGTTTAATGAATATATTAAATGTAAGGAGAAATAAAGCAGCACTTGATATTATACGGTAGGACTGTAACATTATTTTTATAGCAATTATTTTAAAAAGAAACACCGTATAATGAATTCGGGCGAGGGGGGAGGGTGGTGGGGGCAAAGGAAAGGAAAGCCGGGCTTTAGAAATTTAATGAGATTATAAATTTCGAGGAAAACTTTAAAGCGTTGGAATGATCATAAATAATTCTATGATGTATATGTTATAGAAATAAATTGTTTTAGGAGTATAAAGGATGCCGTTTATTATCGGATTACCGCGCTGTACTCTGTTCAAAAAGTGGGGGGGGGGAGAGAAAAAAAGAACGCCTGTTACTTTTTAATGGATTTCGTTATGTATACTACAATAGAATATTTATAACCTGCCGCTGGATTTTCTTAGAAATTTATTCGTTGGACTAATTACGGAGAAACTGGATGGAACGCGCAAATTTCAATTTATACGAAATGGAATTTCACACAATAACCCCTTATTTTTCAAAAAGCTTGATTATTAGACGTTTTTAAGATAAAATTTTTGAAATTTTCATCGCTTGCGAATTTATATCAGTTTCTTGCACTCTTATATTGGTCCACATCTTGCGCATTAAAAATAAGCAATTTTATATTGTCCTTAAAAAAAAAAAAAAAAAGAAGTACATTTAATATAGGTGCAATAAAGGAACGCCCGGAACATTCAATTATGTTCACAATGAAAAAAATATTCTGCTTTTATCGATCTATAGCGTCGAAGAAATCTTCTATTTCACACTTTAAAGCTCTATTCGACACACTATTTTATTGCAACGACTTAAAAATCATGAAAACCTTCACATAACTCCAAAGTCTTCCAGTGGCTTAAAAGCAGCACACACCTGCAAACATTCGTATAAAGTGTGTGTATATATATATAATAAAACATCCCTTCGCTCAAAGCGAGCTCGAAATAATTCACGTACTATATATATATATATATATATATATATATATATATATATATATATATATATACGCCTTATTCCGCGAAAGCGAGAGGTTAAAAAGCCCCACAGGAAGCTCAAACAGCCCCTTAAAGGAGCTTTTTCGAAAATTGAAAGTCTCCGGAGAGGGAGAATGAGATAGAAAGAGAGAGAGAGGGGGGCGAGGAATGATAGACAATCTTAAATATTTTTTCTTCGCAACGCACACAAACACCATCCTCTAAGTGCCTTTATGTGTACATGTGTATGCATGCGCGTGCATGTATACATACATATATCTCATTCGTAAGCGAGGCAAGACATGGACAAAAAACTCATTGGATCAAATTCCTTATATAACCTATAAAAGAAAGGAGCCATATAATGTATACTACTGTTGCACTTTCACTCCTGATAATTCAGCGAATAAGGGATCGAGAGAGAGAGAGAGAGAGAGAGAGAGAGAGAGAGAGAGAGAGAGAGAGAGAGAGCGCTAGAGGAGAGCGGTTAGGTGAGGTGCTAGCGCATAAGGGAAGCTATCCCTCTCTTTCTCTCTATCTCTCTCGGTCGGCACTATATATATATACACGCACATATATAGCTATCCAAAGGGCGCCCGGGATGGTGTGTCCGCGTGCCTGGGCCGAGCCTCCCGAGGCTTGTGCGGGGGCGCGCGCGGTACGCTCGCTCGCTCCGCGAATCAATAGTGCGTAGTCGCTCGACGGCGGCGGCGGCGACGGCGCCGCGCCCGCGCCGCCGGCAGTGGCACAGGAGCAGCAGCGGTAGCGCGCGCGCACGCGCACATACACCAGGCGTGCGGCGGCAGCCCTCTACCCCCCTCCCCCTCCCCCCCATCCCAGACCCTCTCGCGCGCGCTCCGGCCAGAACGGGGAGCGGCCTTCTCGCTGCATGCATGCGTATATGTATATGTATATGTATATAGTTATGCGCGATGGAGACGAGGACGGGTACGCGAGTACCGCTGATATATAGCTATTTCGCGGCGGGAGGGGGGCGGTGGTAGATGGGCGATGCGCTGGCGAAGAAGGCGATCTTTTTCGGGGACGGACCTTGAAAATGCGAGGGGAGAGGAGTTTTGTAGGTTCATCGTGGATACGCGTACGCGGTACGATGAACCGAGAAAGGAGAATTTTTTTCGACTTTATTTGCGTTCTTCCTGCTGCTGTTGGTTTCCTTCTTTTTCGCGTCTGTTTTCACTCGATTTTCCCCGGATCGGCGAGGCTGAAAGTGAAAATTTAATTCATCGCGTTGCTCGTGTGGTTCCGGCGAAATTACTTCGTCATATGCGTGATCGAGCTCGCGTTGAAATTTTCAACGTTTCTTAGTTAGTTTTCGCGTAGAAATTCTTGAAACGAACCAAAGCATGTCGAATTGTCATTTTTTTAACAGTATTTATCGAACCTCTACAGTTCTTGAAGGCTATTTTACATAAAATTGTATTGTTATATTATAGGTTAAGTATTATGTAAATGAAAGTCAACTTATACTTTACTTAATATATTCATGTTTTAAAATTCATTACTTTTTGCGACTTCTCAATCCCTAAATACTGATAATTATTTCAAATGAAAAACAATGATATATCGTGTTAGTTCATCTATCGTGCGAATTAATCGGAGTGATTAATTGAATACGACGTTGATATTCGTATAATCCTTTACTAATCTCTCTGTGAACTGCCAATGAACAGGTGAAGAATAAGCTATTTTTGCTTGCTTTCATTTGTTTTTGAATTCAATCAACCCATTACAATTACTCAATCTAGCAATTTAATCAAACATAAGGTTCAATTTTTATTTCAAACCAGCAATTAAATAATTGAAAATTTCTGTATTAATTTATAAGAATTATTCGTTTTAAAATAAAAATAGACCCTCGTTATATGGATAGATTATATTTAGAAAGCGTAAATTCGAACTCGCATCGTTCATAATTGTAACTAGATTAATAAATTTTTAAATTCTTAAACCGTATCTTAGACTGAAAATAAAGATTTGAATATATATAATAATATATTCTTACATTAATTATGATATCATTTAAGAGAACAATACAAATAGTAAATAAACATTCGATATCGAGCGCGTTTATTGGACGACAGATTTAATAATGATTGCGTTTATTAAAAATTCAAAAAAATAATTGCATCGTTTGTTTACCTGTCTGCATCGTGTAATTTAATATCAATGATATACGATTGTAGACAGTACGAATAATTACCGCGCTGTAATTGTAAAATTTTATTTTACCGCGAAAGCAATTTCAAACGTTATATTAAGTGACTTTTGTACAAAAAATCGTTTTATCGTCAAAATTTTAATTCATCGCGAAAATTCTCTCGCCACTGCTCCAAAAATTCGATTTTCGCCAACTTTCTATGCCTGCTTTTACGTTAAATTCAATTTAAAAACTAAATTTATAAATTTTTATTTCGCATATATTTCTTTGTCGAAATTTTGTAAAAAAAAAAAGAAAAATTTATAATATTAGTATAACTGTCGAATTCGTTTATACCAATCCCTGATGAATAAAGCGACTTATTTAAAAAAAAAAACGAGAAAAAATTTTAATCAAGCTTCAAATAAGTAAGAGACATTAAATTTTATTCGAACTTTAAGTCAGGAATTTTTTTTTTCAGAAATGGATATCGTTCGCTATAAAAAAGTCAAACTTTTGTTACTTCGACGATGGTGGAGAGTATAAAAACTAGGAATTTAAACTAAATTGACTCTCTTATTCAGCGTAATAAAAAAAAGGGGGGCAAGACTGTCGAAATTTATAAAAATTGCCCGTCTCCAGAAAATTACACCAGTGAAACTCTCGAAGCGTTTTTTCTTTTTATTTTCGAGTTAATTTTAATTAATCCTCTATTTTTACAGATAAATTTCGTACTTAGAAAAAAAGGTTTTATTTTCAGAGTAAAAGAGTATATTATATACATGAGCATGGCCGTGACGCTTATCCAGGTGTTAGAGTCGGCTAATGTGTGTGTCTATTCCTGTGTAAATTAACGGTTTTCCAAAATACAAGTATGTGTGTGTATCTGTGTGTGTGAGAGAGAGAGAGAGAGAGAGAGAGAGAGAGAGAGAGAGAGAGAGAGAGAGAGAGCTTTGTTTTATATGTACACAATTTTTGCAATTTGATCGCGTCAGTTCGAATTCTTCACTTTTTTAATATTTTTCGTTAAAATCGTCACCTTTTTTTCATCCGACGCTTTTGTTTCACCCCGGAAATATATTCACGCGTCGATCACACGTATCGGAAGGTCAGGCGCCTTTCGCCCGCGCGCCCATATAGGGCTGGCATCCTCTTTGCATAGGATTATCGGATTACGCGCGTTTTACACGCGAAATTCGCAGAAATCCGTAAACACATTTTAACAGTATTATTTCATACGGAATTCCCTTTGGCCGCGGCGTCGAATAAACCCCCGGTCGCTTTTTCACATTTTTAACAATGGGAAGAGAAAACGGGAGCTGGGGGGGTGTAGGGAAATAACGGATTACCGGGGGATAGATAGACAGATAGGGTAAGTTTATTTGTATATTTTTATAAATACGAAATTGAGTATTTTGAAATACACGCCCCTTTCATATATATATATATATATATATATATATATATATATATATATATAAAATATATACAATCTGTATGATGGAATTTCATTATAGTGCACCGAACGTTTCCTCGAGCGTTATCCTTCGCCACCTGCGAAATTGTCTATTAAAATAAATATTCTAACGCAGGCGATATTTCGTTGCTCGCCCCTACTCTCACACTCTTCTCCCCTCCCCCCTCTCTCTCTATATATATATATATATATATACATATATATATATAGATTCACCCTCATTGACATAAGGGTGCAGGAAACCAATAGGAAGGGGTAGCAATAGCAGCGACAGAACGAGCCAAGCGGGGGAGAAAAGGAGCTAGCTATCGAGAATTTTTCAGGTTTCGAATTGCCAGAGCCGGTGTTGATGCGTTGTATGCGTGTGCCTGCCCATATATATATATATATATATATATATATATATATATATATATAGAAAAGAGGTACTCCGCTCTTCAAAGGCCAGCTCTGCAGATTAGGAAATTAGAGTTCGAAAGCCGTCCGCGTGTGGGGAGCGCGGGGGTTGAGGAGAGCTAAGCCGCGGGCTTCTTTTGTTGCAGCGAGGAAAAGGGGATCGATGTGTGGGCCGGCCCGGGTCTGCGCGAAGGAAAAATTGCACAAGAGTTGCATCGCCGGTGTGTGCGCGCGCGCACGCACACACATACGCCGAGGAAAGCCGCGCGTGCCCCGGGGACGTGGCGCGGGGGTGATCGAGCGGATTTCGTCCCCTCTCTCCGCCAGGGCGGATTTCTTTCTTCTCTTCAACCCCTTTTTTCCCTCGTCTCGTGCTTTGCCGTCCGCGATATATCGGTTACCCCTCGGTGGTGGTGTGACACGTTGTGTGTGTGCGTGTGCATGTGCGCGCGTGTGTGTGTGGCGTGCTAAATTAAATCTTGCGTGTTAACGAACGTCTCCGCCGCGCGCCTGGGCGTCGCGCCCATATTCAAATGCGTTATTTATGATAATACGTCAGATTGCATTTGCGTCGCGGGTTTTTGCACCGGGGCTTATTTTTCTCCGACGCCCCTCTCCCGCCGCCCGGTTCTGATTTCACATGCTCGAAAGAATTTCTGAATTTCTCGAGGGATGATAGCAGTGGCGGAGAGGTGGCCGCCAGCAGGCGCCCGTCTTCGCGGAAAATTCACGCTCTTTGTTTTTATTTTCGGAGCGTCGAATCTTCGTTTATTTTCTTGGAACTGACGTGTAATGTAGTTGCGGGATTTTTGGTTCGAACTTTAAGAAGCGTCGAAATGGTCGATGCCGATCGATCGGTTGGCACATTAAAAGTGATTGGCGTCGTTTCGAAATGTCAGCCGTCGTATACAGCCGATGATACTGTTCGAGCCATTATAGACAAAAACTTTGGCGGAAACTGCAATAAAACAGTATTAGTATCATATATATTATCTTTATGTATATTAGAGAATTGAAGATCTTGTTAAATTTTACATTTAAAAACCGTGTAAGAATTCAATATTATCGGTACAAAATTTTCAAAGAATAATTAGGCGATATTTCACGAAAATTCAGTATTGTGTATTCAGTGTAAAATCTCATTAAAGATTTTTATATTTAATTGAATGTCTATGATTAAGATCCAATTGCCTAATTATAATATTGGCATAGAAAATTCTACACATCTATATATGTTAAAATTTATTAATTTGATAAGAAAATTCTATTATTCTTATACATATAAAAAGTACAACTTGATTGAATTTCCAAGAGTTGAAATACGTTCGAAGCTTACGAGCCTGTGAAGCGAACGAACGAGCAGCTCGAGCCGTACAAGTAATCCGATCGTTTCAGCTGACATATTGAATTACGTCAAAATATTTTTAACCCTTTTTTCCTTATGTAATAATGGCTCACTGCGTTGAATTTTCGCAATGCCTGACCAACAGAAATAATTGAAATGTTGGATCAGCTCGTGAGTTTTCTAAAAATCTCAAAAAGCTGCCAACCCTAAGTATTTCATTAGCCTTAAAATTATACATATATATATATATATCTCAATTGATGGAGCGAATTTCCCGCTCCAGAACGCTTTCGTCCGCGCAGGGAACGCGAAACGTCTTATTGCCTCGGCGCGCCTGCATCACGAGCGACAAATACGCTATCTATCGTGTTTTTAATACATGTCCCGGGCTATTCGGCGATGCAGCGGTGGTCAGGAAGAAAACCACCTCGAGGTCGATCCCGGCTACTACCAGACATTAAACCTCTCTCTCTCTCTCTCTCTCACTCTGCCCGGTGCTCTCGCCGTCATTTATTTAATTATAATTAGCCGTAAAGCCCCGAGCTTACCGAGGGCCGCAGTATTTATTTGGCGAGGGGGAGGGGCCGTGGAGGAGAGGCAGGCGCGCTGCTGCTGCTGCTGCCGCCGCTGCTGCGCGCGTCTCGGGGCGCGCGGAACACACGGCGCGCGCCCGCGCGTTTAAGGAAACTCGTCGTCGCGTAAATAACCTTTTAACTGCCTTGCGGGCGAACGCGAGCTCGGCTTTATTCCCGTCCTTCTCCTATCTCCCCTGCTCCCACCCGCTCCCCTGCCACGGTGCGGGCGCGCGCGCGCGCGCGCGCAGAAAATCTCAGGAATAAAGGAGGAGGACGGGCGCACGGCGGGGCCGTCGTTCGGGGAGGGACGCGCCGCGCGGCGCAGCGCCCCCGGGATTATTTAGCAATAAAAGAAAGTGTCGCTCCGGCGCGGCTGGCGCGCATGACAATATTAAAACCGCGCTCGCCAACGCACCTCTTTCCCGTGCGCCCGCGCCTCGCGTGTCCGCGCACAGCGCACACACAAGCACACGCGGCGGGAAATGGTCGAAGGGGCGCGACGGGGGTACGCAAGAGGATGCTCACCCCTCCCCCGCGCTGTCCTTTCACCGCGAGCCCGCCCCCCCCCCTCCGCCCTTCCACCCTCGGGGCTATTTTCTCCCCGGCCGGAGAATGACGCCTGTAAATCTCGCTTTTGATCTTTACGAGTGCCACGTGATGCGCGCCGCGCGGCATTTTTCACTTTTACGATATCAAAATTTATGCCCGCGCACCTTAGCGGCGACATTTATCGGGCGCGGCGGGGCGACGCCGGTGACTGGTGGCGGGGGAGGCCAGGGGCCAAGGGTGGACGACGAACGCGTGGGGAACGGCGGGTAGGAGGGGGGGGGAGGAGGCGTGTATACAACAAGCGCGAACGTCGGTCGAGGTATATACAGCCGTAAACGCTGAGCTTTTATTATATATATTTATATATTTAAAGCACTTATGCGCGGTCGCGGAATTCAACGGCACGCCAAGGATGGATGGCCAGAGCGATGTGCCTCCCCACCCCCTTCCTAACCCGCCGGTCGCACGGACGGCGACTGTTACTACTTACCCCCTCTCCCCGGCCTATTTTTCCATCACCCGGCGCGCGTTCTTCGACTGTCGTCCGTCTTTATTCGCGAAACAGAAGCGTGCCCCGTTCGAGCCTGCCGCGTGCGCGATGGAGGATTTTCTAATGGACCAGAGCGATTGGTCGCAGAGTCCGGTTAATGGTCGCGAATGTAAATTTTCACAGAAAGAGAGAGACGGGGACGAAGAGGATGCTTCGGCGCGCTTCCATGATACATCACAGCGCATTTTATTGGCCTAATATACGCGCTTTAAATATAGTGAACCTTCCTCGGATTCAAGGAGAGGCAGGCTCCGTTCATTTATTATTATACACGTCTGCGCCCATATCCATGTGGCAGAGATTGCTCCTGTATGCGATAAACGGGCGCTTTATCGCCTCGTTTATTCGTCCGTATAATGGAATGATTATATTACTTTACATGGATGGAGTATCTGTAAACGTTAACGATACTACATTAAAAACCGAATTCGCATCGTGTCATTTCGATTCTCGTATTGAAATAAAACAGTAGTATCCCTTCGCGGTCTTGATGATTATCTTAAATAATTGTCTGTGTCTAAAATTTTAATTTTCTCAAAACATTGCTTATGTGGCATTCTTTTATGTCTCTCTCTCTCTCTCTCTCTCTCTCTCTCTTTCCAGTATACAGACAGATAATCATTTTTACAAATAGTATTAGTTTTAATTAATTTCATATCATAAAACAATTTTCATGTATCAACATGACGAGAAGAATATTGCTGAATGAATATTGCCGAAAAAGAGTTACGATTTTTTACCTCTATCATTCAATAACATTGTAGACAGCAGTGGCGATTAATCTTGTCTTTGCCTTTATTTGAGTAAAAAAAAGGATCGATTGTGATTTTTTTTCGTGCGGTGTTGCGAAGAAAAAATTCGCGTCGCCAACGTAAATTTTCCTTCGACAGGGGATCCGAGTAAGGAAAACAATACCGTATGTTTTTCGTACATCTACAAATTCTACCAGCGTCCAAAAGTCAAAAAATAAAAGAAACGAGGAACAAACAGAAAAAAAAACATAGAAGACATTCGCATCAGCTCGAAAATCCCGCGCGGCGCGAAACAACGGCAGTATATTATACCTTCCGTGGAAATCCGAGGCTAACAACGCTCGGCGAGAAGGGGAAGGGGGAGGCGAGAGGGTAAACAGCAGCCTCCCTTATTCCCCTACGCTAAAACCACACCGCACATCGGCTCGCTCGTAAAATCGTCTCCATCTTGCTCTCCCCCCCCCTCTCTCTCTCTCTCTCTCTTCTCTCTCTCTTTCTCTCTCCTTCCCTCGAGCAAAATTCAAGGTGAACGTCGTCGCGTCGTTGTCGCCGATATATCGGGGGAACTGTTCCTCCAATATATATACCTACACACAACACACACACACACACACACACACACACACACACAGAGTGAGGGAGAGAGAGAGAGAGAGAGAGAGAGAGAGAGAGAGAGGAGAGAGAGAGAGAGCGAGAGAGAGGCCTGCCAAGCAAGATAGTCGCGAGATCGGAATCAAAGGGGGTGGGGCAGTTGGGGGAGAGAATGACAAAGGAGGTAAATAATTACTTCCTACAGCGCGGTATATACTCTCCATAAATCCCTGCTCACTCCCCCCTCCCCTCCCCATCGGGAGGACTGTCGCTACCTCGCCGACTGTCTTCCTCACTCGGGGAGCTTTTTTCGATCCTCGCGTGAAGCGATGAGAGGAGGGAAGATGTGAAAGCGTGCATATATATATATATATATATATATATATATATATATATATATATATATATGATGGTTCGCGCGCCCCGTTCGATCGATGGGCTTGCCTCCGCGATCTTTTTTCTTCTTCTTTTTTTTTACGAACTCTAGCAGCGGCTCGTAGACCGTTAACACCCAGCGAGTGTTAATCGAGCTTTACTGCTAATCGGGATCGTTCGATGCCCCCTCCCCCCTCTCTCTCCATTCCTCCCTAGGTTATAGCTCTTGGTTTACAGCCCTGGTCCAGTTGTGAGAAGTTCCGTAACTATTTATAGATAATTTTGAAAATTTATCTATCGTTGCCGCGCTTCTAATCAATCAAATTCAAAACTATTCATTAGTTACGACGCTGTCTTTAAAATCTAGTCCGTTTTTAGCATCTGGAAGAAGCCGACGAGACGGCTCTTCAGTCAGCCGATGGATTGGGCTCTACCTGTCGGCCTGGTGGCAGCGGATTATTTTACTACAGTCTCTGTTTATTAAAAAATTCTGTCCGTAGCCATCAAAAGTTTAATATATGCGTTCGATATTAAAAATTAAAGCGGAAGGAACAACTTACCTTCCGACTCTGTGTTATATATATATATAATGATTTCAGAATTTAGTTTAAAAAACAACGTTAAAACCAGATATAATTTGGAGTTATACTTGGATAATTTTTCAGTTTTTAATTTCTACATTTTCTAGTGGCTCGTTGAACTCACATGTGAGTATAACCATCGAGCTGTCTAGTGATTATTAGAATCATCTTTTTACGAAAAGAAGAGAGCTGAAAAGGGAGAGGGAGGTAGAACATACGTACATACATAAACATATATCGATACCCTGCCATTATCTTGTTTGAAGCAATGTACTCGGCATTCTACTTGTAAATTATAATACTCACGGTACTGGCGAAAGACATAGTGAATGAGAGAGAGAGAGAGAGAGAAAGAGAGAGAGAGAGAGAGAGAGAGAGAGAGAGTCGGAGGCAGATATAGAGTTCATGTCAATTACAGAAGCGAACTTCGCGCTAAGAATAGAATTCTCGTGAAATAGTCATAGAGAAGAAGAAATTGCTTGAGCGCGCGCAGATAATTCCGTCTATGACCCTCGTCGTCCCTGCCTGAATTATAGATATTGACAAAATGAAGTTTATCAGCGGAATCTATATATAATATCATTCTATGTATAATATCATTCGAGCCTCGTATGTAACATTAGTCACATAATAAGGGGGTATGTGACTTTTTCGCTTTCTTCATCTATATATCGGATGAACAGCCTGGATGTAGGTTTTAGCCACTCCCCTCTTGAAATAGTCCTTAATACAGACTACGAAGTACCGAAAGAATTTAACGAGAAAATTACGTTTGGAAGAGTTCCGTCGGTGTGTAAGTGTGTATATATATATATATATATATATATATATATATATATATATATATATAGATGTAGGTCTTTAAAATCTCTCGCGCGCGTATAACTTGTGGAACGTCCCAACGAAAAGTAAATTGATAAAAAATAAATCCTATTTATCTCCCAGCCAAGAAGTATCTCAAAATTCTCGTTTAAATTTTTCTGGTGCTAAGAATTTTTTTACGTATTCGAATATTATATAGATTTCTAGGATTATCCATAATGGCTGTGCTAAAATAAGCTGAATTTGAGAATCGGCTTATTTTCAGGAACTGGTGGAATTGACCCATTTCGATAATACACTGTCACTTTTACCATGAGAAAAGCTGTTGACAGAAGAGTTCGTCTTATAGCGTTGTGAAAGTTTATGTGTGAAAGCAATTACGCGTGCAAAATCGTTGTAAACGTTAGAAAATAAAAACTTGTGTTAAATTCAATTTTTTCGACTATCCAACTTTGCCCATATTAACTGTAAATGCGGTCACGTCTAGCAGTTATCTCGTTTTTGAGGATTACAGACCTTTTCAATCAATGACAATTTTGATAAAATGAAAGAAATTGTGCTTGAAAATCGTCATGTTAGTGTCAGATAGCTAACATAACCTTTCAATATCTATTGTGGAACTGCCGATTTGATTTCGGTCAGAAAATTGGACATCATTTCGTAAGAACTGTATTTCCTTCAACAAACTTATCTTGAACAGATGGGAATTCAGACATGCTGGCTCGTGTAAATTCCGATCCCACCTTCATGGAATATATTTTGGAAGGTTATAACTCGAATTGAAGTCACATTCAGCATTTGGTACAAGAATAATAATACTAATACTTCATCCCATTACAATTATCAACGAGTGTAAGTACTATCTATCGATCAAATACATTACTTATCTGATCTAAACCATTGAAACTTTTTCTTGTTATCCCAACTTAAAAATGCCGCTGCGAAAAACACGTTTGAGCTTTCGAGATCAGTAAAGGATGGCGCTGAAAGCTTTTACCAGAATGTATCTAAAACAATCAGTTAATTGGTATCTATCTGTTTTGCTTTGAATGGATGGTATAATTTGAAGAGGATACAGTGAATATGGACGAAGATTGATCAATTTTTCATTTTATGCGTAGTACTTTTCGATTCGAAGGTATGAAGGTAGCTCACAAATCCCAGATGTAATAAAACAGTGTTTCTTCGCCTGGCGTCTTCGTCATCAACTCCTTCTTTCCTCTTTGCCATTAGATACGATTGTGCGAGCGCCTTAAGCTCACATCTGTGTGTACATATATAGATCAAAGTCGCAGATCGGATAAGATAGAAAACAGACGTATAATCGACCTCGAAAAGTCTCATCGGTGCTCTCACCAACGTTTATCGGACTTCCTTTCTACTGCCGTTTTTCTTACGCCTCCTCCCTTATCGACGAGCTACTCCGCCTTTTCTCTTTCTCCCTTTCTCTCTCTCTCTCTCTCTCTCTCTCTCTCTCTCTCTCTCGCTTTCACACACAGCGTACTTTATTCCTTCCCCCTCCTCCCGCAGTTTCCCGGCAATTTATTCGCTTCCTCTCGCCACGTCTCCGGCCTCGCCTCCCTCCTGCCGAGGCGCCGCCGGTTTGCATCCCTCATTATCGGGGCGATATTCCTCTGCCATCCTCGTCTTTTATTACATTCTTATATATCGAGCGTCCTCTTCAGTTCCATTATTCCCTTTTCACCGAATCGGGCTATCTGCATCCGTATCTCGGCTCTTCGCAACCTTCTCCGCCCTGTATACTTAATCAATCCTAACCTTACTATTGTTCGATATTTATATTCCGTTAAGCATCCCACCTATATATATATCCATTGTTTGACAATCACGTACTCTCCTTTCTCGTCTACTTCTCTCTCCCCTCTCTCTCTCTCTCGGTTCTGCATTCGCCGAGAATTGATACATACTGTCAAATTCGCACATTGAGCTCCTCTCCTTTGATATCTCCTTCGCTTATATATTCCGGTTTTTCCCCCATGCGCGAATCGAGGAGTGAGATTTTTAATAACCTCGCCAACGTGGAGCGTGGCCGGAGGAGCGACGAATATCGATTGTCGACCATCGGCGTCTTTCTCGCGTGTGTATTATAAACGCGCCGGGACCCCCATGAATATTGATGGGCGAGCCACGGATTTGGTAGCTCGAAATTACTTGTACGTGATTGAATTTTTGAATTTAATGCTTAATTATTGTCGCGACGCTGCCCCGCGCTTTATAAATCCAATTTATAATATGCAATTTAATAAATTTAGCTTTTAAATTCGAAATGCATGAAGCTAGGACAGCTTTTTTTGGATATTATATATATATATATATATATATATATATATATATATATATATATATATAGCTACAGAGAGAGAGAGAGAGAGAGAGAGAGAGAGAGAGAGAGAGAAGAGAGGGAGTGAGAGTGAGAGAGGGTAAAGGCCGGAATAAAGGCCGTTTTCATGTTAACTATATTAGCTTAGCTGATGAAAATGAAATAAAAACGAATGAATCATTTATGTATTATGGAAATTGAGATCAGATTGAACAGAGAGAGTCGGTCTATCTTGAGTTTTTTGAAATATTGAAATGTTATTTATATGTTTTATAATATATTTACAAAAAAATATTAACCTTTATAATTTCTTTCTGTTACAGGTGAGTTTATAGCGAATTCTACTCTTCAAAACTAATTCTCTGAGGCACCTATAAGATAAGTACTGTAGATTAAAATGGAAAAGTCGGAATTACTGACGAAGTCAGTCGCATTTCTTTATTAAGTACTTCAATTATGAGTTTCTTTAAAAACTGTACAAACCCTCATTAAATTTTTCATAGTGAAATAATATTTAAATATATGATAACTAGGTTAAAGTTCTTCTAGGCCGGGCGTTCTACTTATCCTTCTTCTCCGCGCTGTACTCGAGCACTGATCATTCGCCTTTTTCCCGGAAAACGAACATTTTCAGCAAGCTAACCGAAAAAATTCACATCGTCCTCCCTCCCGAAGGGCTGCCAATGATATACTATACTTGCAAATTACAACAATCGCGCGGAGGCGCAGCCCTGTCGAGTTTCCCAAAATTCCACGATTCTTTGCCCAAATATTAAACTATCAGTTTTTCCCGGAACGCGACCACGTCACTGAGACGTGAAGCAAGGTGTAAAGGGAGAAGGGGTGGGGGCCAAAGGTCGGCACGATCCAGGAAGTAATTTCGTTCCCTTCCGCTTCCACACGCCAATCTTTCTCAATCTTCAAAGTTTCGCGAGAGAGACAGAGGGAGAGGGATGGCGGGAGAGAGAGAGAGAGAGAGAGAGAGAGAGAGAGAGAGAGAGAGACAGACAGAGTAAAAAGAGAGAAATTTGCCAAAAGGCCAAAGAACGTACAATTAAAATGTCCGGAGCTATATATAAAGCGTTGCCTGGTTCGCTAAATAATGAACGGTTGAGGAGAAACCCCTCTATACCCCCCTCTCTCAGGGAGAGATTCTGCTTTCTCAGGCTCGTGCTCGATCGATGCGCGCGGCCTGCATGCGGTCTCTCTCTCTCTCTCTCTCTCTCAATCTCTCTCTCTCTTCCTCTCCTCTTAGCATTCCCCTCTATATCTAGCGACGGAGAGAGAGAGAGAGAGCAAGAGGGAGAGAGAGAGTGAGTGAGACTGAGGGGAGGGAGGACTTTGAACGTTTTAAGTCCTCACTGGCGCGCGGTCGGTTAATTTCGAGCTTTGAATTCGCAACCGCGACTCCGCGCGCGACCGAATCTGACCCACTCCGGCGCACGGACGGCAAAGAGAGCGGGGAGCGTGGGTGGGGGAAGAACTCAGAAACCAAAAAGCAGAGCAGAAGAAAAGGGAAAAGGGCGGAGAGAAAAACAAACTGGAAGCCGCGTACGAGGGACGCAGCGAGGTCCCAAGTAAACACACAAGACTCGAGAAAACCTTCAAAAGGACAGAGGCTTCAGAGTCCCCCCCCCCTCTCTCTCTCTCTCTCTCATCCTCTCCGAATGTCCGTCCACTTGGATAGCTCGCCTTTAGAGGATCGGCAGGGAGCAGCAGCGCCACACCCGCTCAGCCCACCTCACCCACCTCACGGCTCTAAACGGGCGAGGCGCGCGCAGTATGCCGGGAACGCGAAACACACCCTTTGCCACCTACCCATCCTTCCGCCTGCCCCTCCAACTCACCGGGCTGGGGCTCTGTGTTAGTGGATTCATATGATCCTCCCTCTCCCGCTCGCACTCCGGCTCACTCACTTACTCTCTTCACCACCTCCCCCTTCCCAAGCAAGGGACTCGGGCGACTGCTAAATACTTCAGAAGGAGCAGGAGGGAGGGAGCGAGCGAGCGAGAGCTTTAAGCGGGCCGCGCTCGTCCGACCCGGCTCCTTTCGCCGCGCCCCGGCCAACTTGCTTGACGCTCGCAAGTCGAGAGGGACATTCTTTCGCGGAGAGTAATTTAGAGCGCGAGGACGGGAAGGGGGGCGTCGGTGGCGCCGCGCATGTAGGCAGCGAGAGCGCGCGCGAACGTCCCCTCGGCGTGATTTTGGTGATAATGAAGCGTGCGGATGAGATGAGAGTTGTTGGGGGGGAGGGGGTCCCGTACTGAGTCGGGGTGATAATCTGCGACATCCCGAGGCACATCGTCTGGCCGGCTTTTCTTTTTTCGCATACGTAAACGTGGCTTCAGGGGCGGTTACCCCCCGCCCCCCACCGCTCTTCATCCACCATCCATTTGTTTTGGTGTAAAGAATATACGGCCTGAGGACGAAGACTTCGCCCGCACGTCGTCGCAGAGTCCACGAGGATGCGAGAACACTTCTATTATACTCGCTTCGTTCTATACGGAATAAAGGGTTAATTTAGGCGAATGAAATTTCGAAGCAAAGCAGGGTCAGAAAGATGCGAGGTAGGCGCGCATCGGAGTTCGCTCGCGTCCGTTGCCCGCGCGAAAGATGATCGCGACCTCGTTATATTTCCCTCGGATCATGTCGTATTTTACGCCGACGGACTTCGAGCGCGGCGCGATGGACTTGCTTATATACGTCGGTATCGAATTAAGTATTTTATCATAATACGCTCTCTCTCTCTATCTCTTGGGTGAGGGAGGGAGAGAGAGAGAGAGAGAGAAAGAGGGGAGGAAGGAGAATTAAATATCAAACGCCCGTCGGAATAGATCGATCAGGGGCCGAGCGAAACTTAAGGCGTGCTTTTTGCAATCGCAGTTTTCTCGCCGGAAATTATATATATATATATATATATATATATATATATATATATCGCGCGGGCGCGATCACCAGCGACCTATAAAGCGCGAATTAAGCGCGCTTAATCTGGAAAGAGACATAGTTGGAAAATTGTTTGGACGAAGGCAAGTGGCGATGATGAATTACCGTGGCTCGTTATAATAGAGCTCTACTGATAAATTTGTACGTATCTTGTACACTATACGTAGTTAACATTAACCTTTCAAATCAGTTTATCAAATTACGATTATAACTTTTTACCGAGTATATTATTTTTACGCCATTATGAGAACCGATGGGCTTCCATCGATGACACGAATCTACAATGCTTCAGAGTTAATAATTTTGGGTTTTCAACATTTTTGAGACGATTCGTTCATTGTATGTTAACGATTTGAAAGCAATTTTCTAATAATAATTTTATTTGTTAACATTAAATTGTTCAAAATTTTAGTTGATGGCGCTCGTCATTTCTAGTTGAGTTTTATTTCACAATGCTGCAAAAATTGAAACTGCTTGTGCGAACGCTATAGAAATGAGAAGGCTTTGAAATTTGTTCAATCACAAATTATAAGTCAAAGTTTAAAAACGATTGAATTTCCACACTGTTTGATCAATTTTCTGGAAACTTGGCTACGATATAGAATCTACATAAATAAAGGATCTGCCTAATGCAAATTGGGAATAATTTACTGCTTACGGATTATATTATTCGGAATAGAGTACTTTATGCTTGAACGGCAAGAATTGACTTTATGACTTACAGTTTTTTAAGCAGTTTCTTTTCTGTTGCTAATTTCCATCCTCGTGCAAACAATGGTTGTTAAATATCTACATAGATTGTCTTCTTTCTTATAGTATAAAAAATGTGCCCATCTCGAGCAACTGTAATAAGGTCGGAGAATTCCCATGTTTCTGTGTGTGTATATATACATATATAGATATAGATATATATATATATATATATATATATATATATATATATATATCGCTTCGAGCGCGTGAGTCATTGTTCCGCGAAGAAAGCATCGCGTTTCGCCGAAGCCGGGCTAACTAGCCTGAAGTACGAGAGGACGGAAAAAAGTGGGAAAACCCTTCTCCCTGCCTCCCTCCGAAAAGCAAGCACCACGGGACTTAGACGAAAGCGTACAATTGCGCGGAATCCGACGAATGGCCCGTCGTTACTATATATATATATATATATATATATATATATATATATATATATATATACACACGCGCGCGCACACACACACACGACACACACGAACATATATATATATATACTACACAACGCGAGCCAGCTCCCTGGCAATTCTAAATACACCCGCGGAGCTCTGTTTCGCCTTAACAAGACCATAAGGTATTTATTAGGCGGCTCTCCGCGAAATAGGTTCGGTATATAAATCTAGCCGACTGCGGGGCTATAAAGTTAATTGCGCGCAAGAGCGCGGCGAAATCTCATCGCCGTGGCCCATTCGGCGCAGCGCTACAGAAGCGCGCGGCCAACGAGTCCCGGTGCTCCTTAAAATACCGGAGGCGTAGGCGCCCTGTATATAGGAAGGTTATATGTATATATAGAGATTTTTCATTCTCTCTCTCTCTCTCTCTCTCTCTCTCTCTATATATATATATATATATATATATATATATATATATATATATATATACGCAGTCAATTACAAACTTTTCAGGGATCCTCCCGCGAAACCGCGCAACCGCGAACTTTAGCCGCGCGCGCGCGCGCGCGAACGTCATCGTGTCCCCCGTTTACTTTTACGAGACACTTTGACCGAGCTTGGGCGAGGGTTGGGAAGGCGGGGGCAATCGCAGACGTATGAAGCGACGCGCGCGACCAGAGAAGCGATAGAAAAAACAAGGCCCGCACAGCGAGTGGATGGAAAAAGGGGGGGTGAGGGGTATAGAGGAGGAGAGAGGGATAGAAATTAGCCGGTGCGCGCGTGTAAATCGAACGGCAAGATGTATTATGTACTCTCTCTCTCTCTCTCTCTCTCTCTCTCTCTCTCTCTCTCTCTCTCTCCCTCTCTGTGTGCTGTGCGTAGGGTACGAAGAAATTTTTTTTTTTTATATATATTTATATATAAAATTATATATATATATATATATATATATATATATATATAAAAGTCATGGGGAAGAAGTATGTACGCGACTTATGGACTTCAACGAAACGTTTTAGATTAGCAGAAACGCATCGGGGTGTGGCGTTTGTAACGTTATATGTCCGTGTTGATTTGTCCGCGAAATGTCCAAAGCGCGGGGTGCTTTTTTTTATAATCAATACTTATGACCTTCTGGTTTTGTTCTCGACGAAACAAAGGATTCGCGTTGCAAGGCCGAAGGGCTCTTTCAAGAACATTTGTCAGTTTGGTTGCAAAAAAAAAAAAAAAAAAAAAAATAATCACGTAGGCGAGGCCATGGAACGGTACTCGCGTCTCTATTAGTTCCGATCTTTCACGAGTTCGACCTTCGAGATTAACGCCGTATTAATCCAATTCGGAATCGCGTCGTAATACGATCCCAGTTACAATTTTTATGCATGAATAACTGGGTGCTCGAGAAAATTCGATATCGGCTGAAATGACTTTAAGAGCGCAGTGACAATTCAAGCTTTATTAAACCAGATTTCTATTCATCGTTTTACATTTCCGAATGGTAATCATACATAATACAGCCTTTAATACCCCCAGTTAAAATCCCGTTTCATAAAATGCCGAGTTTAGCAGCTGTTTCTTAATCGTTCGATTTGTGAGCGATGATTGTCACCGTGCTTGAATTAACCCCGGGCTCCGAATTGATTAGTTATCGATATTCGTACATTACGATGGTATTCAACATAACTTTTCGGTCCATCGATGTTTAATCGCAATCCTGATATGCTGTTGAGGCGTTAATGCGAATGAAAAATGAAATCAGTCGTATTGAATACAGATTTTTACTTTTTCCGAATTTAATTCGTACTCTGTCGTCTAGAGAAAGATATTATATCAGTGGAACATTAGCTCATTATGAATTCACAATCATCACGTAGAAAATGATCATCGTTCGCATAGCATCTCATAGACACAGACATATGTAGCTCATACACTATTTTGTAAGTATCGATCGATCTGATATCACAGTAATCGTATGTTTTTCCGCGTGAGAGGTAGTCTACATTATGCTTCATCCCATCCGTTGCGAATTTAAATTATGAAAATTTAGAGATAGATTTTCACAATTTCGTAAATGGAAAATTCGATTAATACAAATTCGAGACATCTACTGGCATTTATTGTGTAATCGACGAATTCTTCCCGAACGTGACGCGTACGCATTTTCATTTGAATTTTTAATTCATGCTCACTTTTCGAAAACATTTCGAATTTTATATGAAACTTATCGAATGCGAAATGAATACGTAAACAAGAATATACGTTCTTCTTGATTACTTTTCGAGGGATTAACGTGGTAGTTCTAGTACGAGTTACAAAACACATACAAACACACACATATATAGGCCATAAACGGCAGTATCAGAGCTCCTTTACTCACGAACAAGTTTTCATGTATATACTAAATAATCAAGGTAAACAACCTGCCTTCTATTACTGCGGTACTTCGATGACTCATGATTATTATATACAGACCTCATTGCGTATACGAAAAAACAGAAGAAAATTACTTATATATCGAGCGCAAAAATTACCAGGAGCCATGTAATGGTTTTTTACGTTCGTACCGATGTTACGTTTTTTTTTTCCTCTGTTGCCTCTTACATTTATTTGTACGAATTAGCCACTGCTACATAGCACAGCGGATAGAATCACGGGAATATTTGTTTAACGCCCCGAGCACGTTCTCGAGCGCGACTGCTTTACCACGGCTGTATCACGGCGCACGTTCGTCTAATTATGCCGAAAGAACCAGACAGCCCGGGGCCCCTTAAGTAGCCGCCTCCTGCGTTACACGGCCCTGCAAGTCTGCGTGTAAGCATCCGGGAGGGTGAGGGAGGTGGGGGGGGGGGGAGTCCGTTGCCTCGCAAGCAAATCAAATCGCCCCGCGTAATTGTGCAGATCGGTTTAACGGGGCCAGAGGTCGCTCGCGCTGGCGCGAGCGTGACGTTGCCGCGGTCTTCGCGACATCGATTTGCTTCCCGACGACGAACCGGAGTTGAAAATAATTGAAAGTCGTAATAAATGCCCGACGATCTCGTTTGGGATCATAATCCTGCAGAGACCGTAATTGGCGGAATTGAAAAAGCGCAATCATCCTCGCAGATACCCCGGAAATTGGAAATTAAATACTAATTTCAGATTAAATTTACGAATGATAATGATTCGCGCCGTTCTGACACTCCGTAGATATTACAAAAATAAATTGGATTTTTCAGTCGCGCTATACGGGCACAAGTGGAAATATATACGGATGGCAATGATTATTATAGACCACATGTATATCGATATAGTTACAGAGATTGATATATAACTATTAACCTAAATTTGCACGGACTTAACGGCTATTTTCATTATAACTGTAAGATCGACTCTGTTCGGAATCTCTTATTAAGTGGCTTCGTTTTAAGAGGAATTGGGTTAATGTTTTTTGGCATTCTTCATTAATAACGACGGATCTTTGATTCTTCGGTAGCGCAGTCGTTATTTTTATATGTATAGACGAAATAAAAATCGCATCACCGCTCGCGAATAATATGGAAGGATCTCAGGAGCTGGTTCGAATAGGTAGTATCTCAGATGACCGTAGGAAATAATAGCATCTTGTAAGGCAATTGAAAAATAAGGTATTGCAGATGACAATGGGAAAAGATAATAGTCTTATAAGACAATTCGAAAAGATTGTATCTCGGATGACAGTTGGAAAAGTTAGTATCTCAAAAGATAGTCGGAATGGTTGATCTCCCAGATGACAATGGAAAAAGGTAAAATCTTTTGCCCATTTATCGCTGGGGGCAAATTTCTAATCGGACAATATGATCGAATAGACGAACTTCATCCGAATGCGAACCGGTTTATTCGCTGTCTATGCAAATATTCGATCGCATTTACTCGATTTTCTCTATTGCTTTAAATAGTGGACATGAGTCGAGCGCCTCGATACGCTAAAGGTTTTGAAGAGTTTTTATCACAAACAAGATTCTATTTTCAAATATACGCGCCGAAGCTTCGCCATCCCTCGTACATTTATTCCGTCGCGAAAAATGCCAACGCGAATGCTGATCGAAACTGAGCCAGCCTCGGTCCCAAGACTCTGACATAAACCCATTATCCGGATTATTGCAACGGGCTCGACCCGTCATTGGATTATCGGCAGAACTTACGCTCGACCGTTGGAACGACGGAAAGGGAAAAAATGACGCGAGTACATTTGGCGAATGAAACCTGGATGCTCGAGCGTAAAATTTGGATTTACGCGACGATCGAGATTCCACTCTACTTGCCACGGTCATCGAGACCGAACTGGTATGTGATTTTTTTTTTTTTTTTATGCTGACCCGACATAACATTACCGATATACGAGATTTTCCAATGCCTCGTTTGGTAGGGAAGTCTTTTTTTGTCTGTCTGGCGAAAGTTACGATTCGTAATAGGGCTGCTCTGATCTTGACAGTTTTCTATATATATATATATATATATATATATATATATATATATATATATATATATTTATATATGATATGTGCTTTGAAATTAGTTGAAATTTGTAATACTATATACGTGCACAGATATGCACACAGATATAGACTACCATAATTCTATTTAATAAAAAAATCTTTCTCCGTGCAAAATATTCCTGTTGAATTTGTTATTTTATTATGTTATACGATTAGCCCGATGCCCCTATGTATCGAGGGTTGTCGAGCTGAATAAAATTCTTCTACCACTCTCACTACCTCCCTCCATCCCATCTCTCCCTCGCGATTTTTCCTCCCATGCTCCTTTTTCCCGTCCACCTCTCGGCACTTTCTCCCGTTCCCCTTTCAGTGTCCCGCGCTCAATCTCGTTATGTTCCTTAGTCGCATTATTGCTCTTCTTATTTTGCGCTCTATTTCGCCATTCCGTTAATCTTTCAGCCCGCTCTTATAATCTCTTTTTCGTATTATTACTTTTACCTTCTTTTACCCCCTCTCGAGCTTCCGTATTTCCCACGTACTTTTGCCTTTCATCGTCCAACGCTTCTACCTGCCCGCCTCATCCCCCAAGCCTCTACCTCACTCTTCTCCCCCCTCTCTCGTGTTTATGCCTTATATACCGACATTTTTGTCCTTTATTATTCTTCTTTTGCGTCCCGGGACTTAAAAGACTTCCCTTTATTTTTGCTTAATTAAAAGCGGATTAAAATTATCGTTTATATCTGGGGGGAGAATTTCTTTTCTCTTTTTGTTTTACAAATAATTTTATTTGAAAGCCTTTCGTTCAACAAGTATATAACGATTATCGAAGAACTCGCCTTTGCAATTATTGACGACAAAGGAGCATCGCAATATATTTTACCAATTATAAATTTTTAAAATCGTTGCCCTCCCCCTCCCTTAAATCTTTTTCCGTTCTTTGTTTTTTTTTGAAGATTCTTTGACAGAAGACTCGCGAGAGATAGATTTTTCACTGTATAATACGGGGCTTCGATTTTTTATCAAAGTGTAAATATCGCTGCTGTTTCAATGCTTTTTATATAAATATCAGGAAGGGAAATCTTTTTCTACCATCTATTTTTTCTCGTTTCGCCCCCCCCCCACTCTTCTATTTATACGGTGTGTCGGTCTTGTTCGCGTGCAGGTATATATATATATATATATATATATATATATATATATATATATACCTGCATGTATGTATGTATGTATGCATGTACCAGAAAAAATCTGCTCACATAAACATGTGCACTCGAAAAAGAGTTTCTCTCCATTTTCCATATATTGCAGATAATTAAAAAGATATCAGACACAGCGCATTAACGTTATTAATAAGTGTATCCGTATCGTGCACAAGACGTATTTCAGTTATGAATTCAAGCGAAATCAACGTCGATCGCTCGCCTCGCCAGTTCACGTGTTCGGCTCTCTGAAAATAATGGAAAATCGACCGTTTGATTTCCATAGTCTCGGACGAAATGAATTTCCGTCGGAAGGGCGTACGGGGGAATGTTTCGATGTTTCGCGCGGCTCGGCCGGTGCACAAGAATGAAGAGTTCGGATCTTACACCGAAATTATCGAATCAACCGATAAAACCAATTCCCTGGGGCGTTTTTACAAAATTATCCTGTTATTACCTCCCCGCCTCCCAACGCAGATTTACGCACGATCGGAGCCGCTCGCCGAATCCAATTATCGTCTAAAGTCGCGTGCGTGCGTTCGTAATCTACGAGTGCGGTGACTGCGGGGGGAGTGGGTGGAGGGGGGGGGCTATCGACAACGACGACGCGCCGAGGACGAGTCCGCGCGCGAGCGGCCGAACGATTTCCCCTGAATCTAATACACCGTGCGAGCGCATCCTAATCCGTCCGTTCGCTGACCCGGAGCCATCGGCCCAGCGCCCGTCGCCTTTATCAATGCCGCGACGAGCAGAGGTTGGTGGAAGGGCGTGGGGTGGTGGGAGGAGGGGCGGGGAACGGGGACGCGCACGATATCAAAGCTTGCGCAGCGCGCGTCTGCCTACGACAGGGGGCGGGAGAGGTAGTAAGGGGGCGCGGGGCCACGCAGAGACTGCGGGGTTCGATGATCCGTCTGTTTTAATAAAGACCGATGCACGCTGCCGACCCGCTAACGTATCCCGGGACCCCTGGTCGCCGTCGCGCTCGACTATCCTTTTCTCGCTCGTGATTTCGACAATATATATATATATATATATATATATATATATATATATATATATAGTGCTGACGCACATGGGGGATCCACAGGATAGGTTTAAAAATCGGTGGTTTTCGAGATAAGCGAAAATCCCCCCCCCCCAATGGTGATTTTTTGAGAAAATTAAATCAATTTTACTATGTAAGTCAATCGTTTTGTGAAAATAATTTCATTTTAAAAATTTTTCGGTACCTTGCGTATTTCCGGTAGCGTTAATATTTCAGTATGAAATATCCGGCGTGGCCTCGTGCGCTTCGCGCCTCGCGTCAGCCTGTTCGCTACGAAACGAGCAATAATTCTCTGCACTGTCGTTCTTTGCTTTTAAAACGAAATGGCTCAAATTTTACTCTAAACAAATAAAACCAATCATTTCCATGCCTCATCTCAGATACGACCAATGTGTCGCGCCCCATAAAGCCGAAAAATCGATTGGCCGCGTCGATAAGAATTGAGTAATTCCAAAAATATCCAGAGTACCTTACGTATTCCTATGCGCCCGGACTAATGTGCACTCGCGTTAAGGCTCGTTTCGCATCGCTCGCTCGTTTTCCCCATTGGGTTCTTTACTTGAAAGCGCCACAAGTGCCCTTGCTTAATATAACATACAATACGCGTAATTCAGACGATGAATCGTTGGGAGTAGCGTCCGCGCGCGAGCGCGACGAGCCAAGGATGGAAAAGCGGCGCCTCGGAGATAATTTTTCCCGTAGACGGCGGAACTTTTGAGCGGAAGTCTACGAGAGTTTGCTTTTCGCCACAGACACACACACGCGCGCGCGCGCATATATATATATATATATATATATATATATATATATATGATTGGTGTATGATCATAATGTGTTTACTGCTTGTCGGATTAACGTAGATCACGGGTAACGCGACGGGGGATTTGATTTATATATATATATATATATATATATATATATATATATATATATAATAGCGTCGGGAATTTTCGGAAAGTCTTGCATTTGTAGATGAGAGGAATGAGACGGCATAAGGATTTACGTATGATGTTGAAGTGAATGCCTTCGTTAGTTTACATTATTTTTGTTTTACGTTTTATCTAGTCTATGGTAGTGCATAATGTATAATCTAGCAGTACTTTTTAGCAAACACTATATTTCCATGCTTCGTTTCCATGAATCTTTCTACATTCTGGCTCTGATTAATTTTTACGCAATCATAAAAATTATCTATTAATATATTCAACGTTTTCATTAATGAGCGTATGTCATATAAACATGTCATTCAATGCTACGCGATCATAAGTAATCGCTTACGTAACAAGAGCTAAAATTACAAATTAGCGATTCCAACGTAATTCGAATCTCGAAAATTGGCCATTTCAGGAAAAACAAAATAAGAAGAAACGAGAATGAGAAAAATTATGAGAATTGACGTTGAAAATTAGCAATAGTTTGAGATTGCTTCATTTATTATATATATATATATATATATATATATATATATATATATATATATATATATATAAGAAAAACTAATCAACGATGCATTCTCGAGACTGAAATTACTATCTTAGTACCAAATCTTCCTCGTCGGCAATGCAAGTTGCCACTTTTTTTCCTTAACCCGGCACAATCACGGCTAATTGAACGATGGCCCCACTGGCATTTTCCATTTAAGGAGACCGGAAAAAAGTCATACGCGCTGCATGCAGTAATGTACAATAATTGCCAGCGGCATTGAAAGCGAATAGTTGCAAAAAGGAAGTTTATTTCTGAAGGGAGGGAGGAAAATCCTTTTTTACGTACACGGAGAGTACGAAAATACCTCGGCGTTTAACTTGCGTGAGAAAAAGTACAACGACGTTCCTCTTCAATTTGCGACGGGAACGAAAAAAACAAATGAATAGTATGCATCATAATGTTGCTTAATATGTATTGAATAGGATTGACGGCCTCAAGTAGCATTTTTCTCATTAAAAATAGTTGTACAAAATTGTATTCTGCAGTTTGGTAGGAAAAAGCTCGTGAGAATCATGTGTACCATGTTACTCGTTCCTTGATAACGATTTATATCTTTCTCTTCCTCTCCCTCTCTCTTGTCACATTTATACAACAGAAATGGTGATTATTTTTTTAGATGCTCGCTTTAAATTCAATCTTGATACGTTGGCTTATCAATATTTCGATTTATGCTCGATAACGCTAAACAGTTTCGTAATATAAATGTACAATGGATCAACAAAAAAAGGAAAGACAAACCTAAAATTCTAATCGATAATTCTTTATTATTAATTTATATGAACGCACGAAACTCTAGCATTAGGAAATTAGAGGGAGGGGGATACGTGGGCGAGCCGAAGTAAATCCGTAAGCCTCGAGAGTCAAGAACAAAGGATACGTGCTGCACCCCGAGTTGCGTAGAGAAAGCGAGAGAGAGAGAGAGAGAGAGAAGAGAGAGTGAGGAAGAGAAAAAACATCTCGCTCTTCTCTCTAAAACCGACGGGGGATAAAGCAAAACATTTTCGCCCCGATTCGCCCGCGCGAAAACACAGGGCTTGCGCTCTCGGGCCTTTCAACCCCCCTCCCCCTCCACCCGGCCGCCAGCCCTCGACCCTTCGCGCGCTCTAATGCTTTTTGCTTTCTTCCCCACCCCCCCTTCGTCTCCGCCACGTTATTAATGAAATCACGATCGAACAATATGGGCTCAGCATCGGGCGCGCCGAGTTTCTATCCGGTTAGCCGTTGCCGTTTCGGGACGAATCGCTGGCTCTCTCTCCCCCCTGCCCGTATACACAGGAATTACGCGGGGTCCGGATGATTCCGTTTTTCCGGAGGATGGAGAAATGACACGGGAACAATGTGGGGAGGGGGGGGGGAAGGCGGCAAAAACAACAAACAAAAAAAATATCAATGAAACGGATCGCGGGAGGTCTGAGCGCGCATCATATCGGTTATAACGACGCGTGAACGGGTGATTGGCGAAGTGTACGGCTCTCCACCCCCTCTCGCCCTTGGCATCGCGAGGCGTCGAGCATGTTCGATGCAATCACCCCTTTCGGGGGACGATGCGGAGATTCTCGGATGCTCGGGCTCGGGGGCACGTTGCGCGCTATACGCCGCGCCCCCTTGCAAATCCTTGCCCGTTCTTGCTCGCTGCGTGGGTGCGTCGTCTTGGTGACGAGAGCCCAGGCCTCGGAAGGCGCGTAATTAATGAGTTCAGATCGCGATCTATACGTTTTACGTACACGCGCACGCGCGCGTTGTTTCCCTTGCGTACATCCATTGCACTTCCGTGGAGTGGCCGAGTGTATCGCGCATACGACGTTTCGTGCACGAAAACGTGATCCGACGACTTCTTTCCACAGATGCGTAAGGAAATAATAAAATAAGGAAAATACGCTGGGTCGACCGCGCCGCCTTTGGGAAGGAGAGTTCGAGCTTTGATCGGAATAACGAAAGCGATCGGCGCCGGGTAAGGTAAAATCGTCGTTCTTCTAGTTTCTACCAATAGTGCGCGAATACCGCACAATGGACTAGCGCGAAAGTATGGTCGAAAAATTCCCCCCACCCCGCCCCATCTCCTCTCCTGTCAACCTCCATTATCTACTTTTATTATACGTTTTCGTTCCTTCTAGTCCGGGCCGACGATCCGACGGCAATGGTGTGGCCCCTACGGTTTTCCACCTTCCGTTATTGGAGATGCATAGGTGGCGATGGGAGGTGGCGGAAGAGGGGGACGGGAGAGTACATCGGCGGATTGGCGGCACCGATGGGAACTCTATGGGAAACTTTTCTCCTGGTCCTCTACAGCGATATATATATATATATATATATATATATATATATATATATATATTAAAACCCTTGTTCGAAACCTGACCCTATATATCCCCCTTCTCACCCCCTGCAAGCTAGCGCGCGCCGCGCATCTATCGTTCCGTCGTCGACCTCTCTCACTCGCTCGTATTCTAATAATGTCTGGCAGCCCGCGCCACGTCGTCGACTTCTTCACCTCGATGGGGTGGCCGCGTTCCTTATACATCATACGTATACATACCTATCTCGCTCCCTCTCACTCTCTCTCTCTCTCTCTCTCTCTCTGGCATGTTCCTGTCGTGTTTCTCTGTCCCCTCTTTACTCTACACATTGCGCACGCGTGTATTGTATCGTGGCGAACGCGTCTTGCGCCAAATTCTCCAGAGCCGTTGGATTTCGGGGGGGGGGGGGCTTCGGACCCAGCGCGACATAATCGTCGCGCGGAATTGGGACAAAAAGAAACGTCGCCGTTTGTCATCGTGTCTGCGATTGTCATCGAGGGTACGTGCGCGTTTTTTTTCTCTGTGCGAACGAGTATCCTACATTTTGATGTATATATGCTGTAATATCATACAAAGGGCTTGCTTAATGGTACATTTTAGTTTTTTTATCTATTCGTCTTGAAGAACTCTGAAGACTTGAAGAAGTTTAATTAACAAATTTCAGTTTTAACAAATTAAAATTGTACTTTTAATGTGAATTGGTACACATGGAAAGGATTTCAGTTATTAAATAGAAAAATCGCTTAATACACTTCTTTATTTATTTATGTTATTTTACCAACATATTTCAATATATTATTATTATTATTTTTATTTTCATTACATAATTGAATATAGTTCATTAATATACTTGACACAAATAATAGTCTGTACTTAACTGTACGATCGTCGTTAAATATTCATACCGTACTCAAGTATTTACCCAAATTCATAATACATTGAAACATATTGCCAAAATAAAACTTCTGTGTACGTATAATAATAAAACATTTACGATACAGCAATACCGAAATACAATTTCTTATATATATATTTTTCAGATTCGTTATTTTCCAATCTAGTGATGCTCTTAGGCATGGAAAAATAAATAATCCATAACTAACGTTATAATGTTATACACGTATATATATATACGAAAACAAAAAAGTTTTCATGTCACACGAAATTGTTAAATAATAATAATTAATTGAAATAAATGAAGAAAAAAAATAATTGCGGTAAATTTGTAAATTGACCTTACGGCCAAAGTTCATACGGCAAAATTTATCATACCCCAAAATTTACAATGTTTCAAATGTGATCTTCGACAAAAGTATACGGTGTAAGCGCTTATATACCAAGGACTTTCGTATAGATATATACGTATACACAAGCGCACATACTGCTCCCTCCCGCTCCCGGATCATTCGCGCAGTGCGTGTATTTTCCTTATGTTCCTGCTTTTAATTTACGCAGCCCCCTCCCCTCCTCCCACAGCCATTTTGAAGCAAACATATATATATATACGCCACGGCTCGAGCAAGAGATTTAAATATACGACCTTGAGCCAAAGAGATAGAGAGAGAGAGAGAGAGAGAGAGAGAGAGAGGGAGAGCGTGAGAGAGAGAGAGGGGGGGGCAGTGATTTGTGCGCCAACATCAGAGGCTCGTCGCGTCCCGCTGTAAAGATGTTAGCGGTGGCACACCGAGCTGCGTGGAGTTTCGCGGAGCAGGGCAGATTTTTTTTCCTCGCACTTGTGCGCGCGCGCGGCCTTTAATGGCACCGCGCGGCTGTTGCGCTTAATTGTTACACCTGTTCTGCGTCTCTCATTCTCCCTCCCTCTCTCTCTCTCTATATCTCCCTCCCGCTCTGCCCTTCTACCCATGGTAACAGGTTTTGCAAACGGGCGGCGTGGCGGCGGTGGCTTTTCGCGATAGCGAAAGAGTCAAGCGGAGGGAGAGAGAGAGAGGCTTAATTTTTGAGAAACGCGAGCGTCGCACTGTTTGAGAGCGTGGGAAAAAGCGCAGCAAGCAGTACTGGCGCGCTGATCGCTTAGTGAGGATTTTAATGCTGAAGGACGACAGTCGAACTAGCCAGGCAGCGGCGCGCGTGCGAAAACACACACACACACACACACACACAAACGTAAAATAAGGGGGGGGATGTAAAAAGAAAAAGAGAGCGAAAAAGAGAGAGATAGATAAGGTGTAACGCAGTTGTGACCGCGCACGGTCAATCTTGAATGTGCTCTCATATGTACTTATATTGCGTTTCGTTTCGTAACGTGTCGCCTCTCTCTTTTACTCGCCTTCTCTCTCTCTCTCTCTCTCTCTCTCTCTCTCTCTCTCTCTCTCTCTCTCTCTCTCTATCTCTTTCTCTATCACTCTCGCTCTTTCTTTGTTCATAGCCGAGGGGGGTGGGGTGGGAGATGGATGGCATTACGAGCTTGTAATTTTGCGGCGGTGGCAGCGCGCGCATGCTGCTGATGGGCAAAGTTGAGGTGCTCACCCCTTGGCGTGTTATATTAGTTTTTCCCGCGGCGTTCTTCTCTCTTTTACCTTTCCACTCGAGAAATAAAAAATAACTAGCGTACGTACGCAAACGCTTGAAATAATTATAAAAATTGTTCCTTGCATGCTGCGTAAAATTAATTTATCGCATCGTATGTCTATCGTTCTCTCTCTCTCTCTCTCTCTCTCTCTCTCTCTCTCTCTCTCTCTCTCTCTCTCTCTCACTCACTCACTGTTCGTACCTCTCTCAGTCTTTGCACACCAGTTTGGTCAAGTTTTTCATCGGAACGCGCTAAAACTTGCACAACGTTTTGGAAAACTCGGCAGCAACAGTTTCTTGTTTTCTCGACCTAAATGAGAAATAACAAAAAAAAAAAAAATAATAACCATTGTATATCTAGGATACGTAAACATTGAAAGGAAAAAAAAAATAATATTCGTGGTTAAAGTTTGTTTCGCTCCCCCTATCGCCCCGGTAGCGGCAATTGAAAGTTTCGAAAAATAATCCTTTATCGACGAAAGTAAAATAATCCCGAAGTATTCCAATATACCGCTCTTTGAGTTTCATCGCCTCCCCCCCTCCCCCGACACCCAGCACCCGCTGTCTGTCTTCGTCGGCCTCGCGTTGTATTACGAGCAAAAGTCACAAAAATACAGGAAATCCAAGTCGACCAAGAATAAAGAAAAACAAAGGAGTGAGAAGGAGGACAGGGCATTCGTATATCATATCCGCGAAAAAAAGGGGGGGGGATAAAGTAAACTTTTGCAGAAACTTTATATCGACCTAAGTTTCCGCCGTTACCCACCACTATGTTACATACACATGCTCTATATATATATATATATATATATATATATATATATATATATATACAGTCACCCAACATATAGTTATAATGTGAGGGAACGGAAAATGAAAGCATGGAGACGCCGGAATGTTGTGCTCCCAATAGACGCGGCCGCCAAATGTCACACGCGTTTCCAAGGATTGAAAATTCAAATTGCTTTGGTCAAAAAAAAAATAGAGGGGAACCAGTGACGTTTCGCAAATGAGCTTTTCTTCCATATATATATATATATATATATATATATATATATATATATATATATATACGCACACTCATTCGACTTTTCACGTTTTGTACGCAGAAATATACGTATATAGTCACATACACATATCGGCGCACTTCAGCCCTTACGCGCTCCCCTGTCGATCGTACATAGCCTGTCGTTGGCACATTTTTTTACAGACGCGCGACCCCTCCCCCCCTCCTTCCCGTCCCCCGACCTGTCTCCTCGTTTTATTATCACTTATATACGGTCGACCCTCGCGGCTCGTTCGCAGAGAGGGACCGGAGTGGTGGAGGAAAAAAGTGCGGCCGAGAGGGAGAAAGTGTCGCGACCGAGTCTCCCCCCATCCCCCCTCCCCAAGCCCGTCCTGAATTCTCCGGATCAAGGGAGAGTATAAATGAGGGAGAAAGTGACGGAAACGTGAAAAACATGGCAATTCTGATGCAGGGTCTTTTTCTCTGTTTTTTTTGTTGGGCTATTCGCGTCGCGTTAAAGTTTTTGGCGATTCGATCGATTTTCTTTTCTTTTGTATATTAAATAGATTGATCCCGATGGAGAGAGATGGAGCAATTTATAAACATATATAAGAGAGGTGGTATAGAGGGTTTTCGAACGCAAACCGGGTCAAGAATATTCTCTGGGAAATTTTAAATTATTAAATTACGATCCTTGATAATGGTTTTTTTTGCATATTTTCAAAAACAGATGCTTTATGAGAAAAGTTGCATAAATTAGGTTAAAAACTCATTTTAAATTCCGAACGGGTGTGTGTGTGTATGTAATATATATATATATATATATACAGGAAAGTTAAATTACTAAAGCCGACTTAAATTATTAAAAAAAAAAAGAAGAAAAAAGGAAAAATCAATTGGTCAAATAATTTTTAAATAATCTTCGGGCGTCCTCGACTCGAAATTTCCTTCGAGCGTATGAAGCAGAGAGAAAAGAAGAGGAAAAAAACTACAGGGAAAAAGATCATTTTTATCATCCGAAAGTTTCCCACCGAGTCTATGAGGCGAAACTTGAAATTACGCTTATAACTAACTTTTCCGCCAAGTCAGGCTCTTGAAAGACTGACGTTTGCCACCCTCGGCGCATAGGGGGGGGCGGGGGAAATTAGCGCTTTCGAGTTCCCGTTTGACTTTCCGTATATTACCAAATCGTTTTATTTAATTTGCTCGGAACGGCGGGCGCATCGAAAACTCCCCGCTAATACGTGTACATAAAATTCAATTTCAACGCGGGCGAAACATATTTCTAATTACGCGAAGGGTAAAAAGCGCAGACGGGGAGTTTTTCGGTAAAGAAAGAAGTGCGAATGAAAAAAAAAACATCATTCCTGTCAGAAGAATATAGTCGAAAAGTAAAGAAGGAATGAACAAAAAAATATCCATCCCATCTTTATCGAAAAACGAACTACGTCGCAAACGTATACCATTGGGCGTCCATTGACGGGTAAATAGAACCGGCTGCGAACTCCTGCTGGCCCGATGTAGTACTGGCAGCAGGAGCAGCAGCAGCAGCAGCAGCAGCAGCAGTAGTAGTAGCAGTCGTGGTAGTAGTAGTAGTAGTACCTTTAATCCATACGAATTGACGACGCGATGAAAATCTCTCTTTTCGGGCGAGCGAGGCGTCATTCGCACAAAGCCCACCGCGCGGCGACCGCTCCTTTCGAACCTTTCCCCCGCTCTTTCCACCACCTCGGGCGAGAATAGAAAAGTTGGGCGTGCCGTTGAATGAGAGAGAGAGAGAGAGAGAGAGAGAGAGAGAGAGAGAGAGATCGGGAAGGAGAGAGAATTTTCCTCCTTTAAAAACTCGGCCGGGCTCTCTCGGTAATCCACCAACCAGCCTTTGCAAAATGTAACGTCCGCGACCCGAGCAACCCCCGCCCGTCGCCCTCTTCGGCACACCACCGAAAAACTAATTTTCCCCAACGGCGGGGGCTGCGCGCTTCCCCCCCCCCCCACATCCTCGACGTCCACGGGGCAACACGAAAATATCCCCGGGGACTCGTGAGCCGGCGAATTTGGTGAATCATTCAGCGAGCCGCAGAAGGTGCGGGTTCGCCTTCTCTCTCTCTCTCTCTCTCTCTCTCTCTCTCTCTCTCTCTGACGCTCTTATGCCTCTTTCTCTCTCTCGATATTTCCCTCTGCCTGCTGCTCTCTTTCTTCGGCTACGTGCGACGGTTGGAGAGCTTTTTCTTCGACTTGCACAATATATAAATATATATATATATATATAATATATATATATATAATATATATATATATATATATATATATATATATCTATATATATATATATATATATATATATGTACGCACAATGTGTGTGTGTGTGTGTTTGTGTGTGACCCCGCAGCAGAGGTTTCCTCCGTTTGGGGAGGAAATGTTAGCTGGTAGTAGAATGGCCTTAGGACGGGGAAGTGGACGGGGAATCGTTGGAAGAGAGCGAAAATTACTTCTGTCGACGTATGTTTAAAGCACGACGCACGTGTCTCTTGCATCTCTCTCTCTCTCTCTCTCTCTCTCTCTCTCTGTCTGTCTCTCGACGTATTCGTGCGGCGCGGGTGTTGCGCGATCGCGGGCGGTTTTCTTTGACGCGATTCGGCCGGTTGTCGAGCGAGGTGGCTTTTTTTTACGCCGGCACGACGTCCACCCCGCTCTCCCCATCGCGAGAATCGCGAGTCTAACGTACGCCCTTTTTCGACTCTCTCTCCCTCTTTCTCTCTCTCTCTCTCTCTCCCTCCGAAAAAAAAACACGCGCGCGAGCGGCGGGTTATTGGCGGTACGTATATATAAGGCTTGAGAGCCGATTTTTCACGAGGGAATTTATATAATACGAGCAGCGAATATAAAACGCTTCGTAAACACACGTACATATACGTTTTTCCGTCCTATTTTTTTCTTCTATGGGTTTCCTATCGATTTCTCTCATCATCTGCGCTCGCTGGGAGAGCGCCCGAAAAATGTTCTCTAGCTGCTCGTATTTTTCTTTTTTAGGCTTCTTGTTTTTTATTTAAAAAATAAAAGCACGTCATTCGAAGGATACCTCAGATATTTGAACGATACGGGTGGGTGTGCACAAATTCTTAATAGCTTGCGAATGCTTTTTGACCTCACCCCCCCCCCCACTATTGATCTCTATCACGATCCACGCGCTAATCTCTAAACGAATCGCGTTCGGGATCTATTTTATTTCGCTCCGCACTGTATCTCCCGGTCGCCGACGTTTATAACGCGTATCCGTCGATCTTCAAAGGCGCTTCGGCGCGCGAGTCGATCAGCAGTCGGGCAGAAACGACGGATAATTCGATGGATACAGCGAAATCGAAGGGGAATCCGAGGATGGGACGGGAATTTCGATGGTGAATATATACGGCGATAAATGAGATGGTGAGAGGGAGAGAGACAGAAAGGGGAATCTGGGAAATAGGAATTGTGTGAATTAATGAGGTACAGGAATGGAATTTAATGGGATCAAGAAGAATGGGCTTTTCTTTCCTCTCTTCTTTTTTGTCTTCTTTCGTTAATTCCATCGCGTGTATATACCGTTTGGCGAGAGCTGGGTATGGTAATTTCTTGTGTTATTGAAAAATCGATCTGTCGACCTTGTTTACGCAGCAAGTCGAATTTGATATCATGTAAATTTTTTTATATTAATAATTTAAAAAAAAAAAAACGAAAATCAAATTAGTTCTCGGAGGGATGAATTTAATATTGTCGCCAATATTTTTAGGGATTCGTTTTATCCCGGTGTATACTTTTAAACATTTTTTGCCCCGTACTTTTCAATCGACCTATAATTCTGTATTGAAAAATACGCTAGCGATGTATTTATTTCTTTTAAAAAAATTTTCAACCTATAATATTTGTCATGTTACATTGCTGTTATTCACATTTTTTAGCTATTTTTCCCCAAATAATACACGTATTTGATGAATTTTATTGAATTTTCGAGGGACATCGTTGCCTATACATTTCGAATATGCATTATTAACGTTGTGGAAAAAAAAAACAAAATCGATCATCTAAAAAGTAGAGAAAATAAAAAGCCGCGACGCCGATGAATTAGCGTGTAAAAGGTTTCGAAGATACGTGTATATGTATGTATATAAAATACTTAATATTTGCCTGTGGATCGGGAGGCGGGAAAAAGCCGGGAAAAAAGCCAATAGGGGTTAACGACAGGGAACAACCCAGCGAACGGGCGTGAAAGAGAGAAGTTAAGAGCGCGGGTGTGGGGGAGGGAAGGGGGATTGGGAATGAAGGGCGTCAGCGCAGGAAGTATAAACAATGCGGCTCGATCCCGATAAAAGGTCGGGGCCGGCGCGCTGCCGCGAAATCGACATTAACGAAATCGGGGCCGTATAACGAGGCGCGCGCGCCATCCGCGTGTGAGGGCAAACGGGGCGCGATGGAAATTGCCCTTTTGCAAAATCAGGGTAAACAAGTATATGGGTATTCGAGAGTGGGAGAGAGAGGAGAGAGAGAGAGAGAGAGAGAGAGAGAGAGAGAGAGAGATAGAGAGAGAGAGAGAGACAGACAGACAGAAAGAGAGTGACGGACAGACAAATAGACAGACAGAGAGCGATAGGTAGGCAGAGCGAGAGAAACCTATTTTTCCATTAATTTCAATCTCACATTTATCCCTCCCTATATCCCACATTCTCTCTATATCCCCCTCTCTCTCTGTCTCTCTCTCTATCGCTCTCATTTTTCGAGAACATTGACCAGAAGAGAGAAACGACTCTCGTAAAATCGCCCGCCTATATTCGACGGTGGCCTATCTCGCCCGGTGCGCGCCCAGGCCGCCGATTTTGCCCGCTGCACAATTGCCGAATTTCAATCAACAATTTCCGAAGAGATTCGAGCGTGCGTGACTTGTATCTGTCTCTCTCTCTCTCTCTCTCTCTCTCTCTCTCTCTCTCTCTCTCTCTCTCTCTCTCTCTCTCTCTCTCTCTCACTCACTCTCATCGCACAGAGATTCATTGAAATATTGGAAAGAGCACTGTATGTGTATACATACATATTCTTTTTGTCCAGGCATGGGGAGCTCAATAAATTCTTTCCCCCGCGAAAAAGGGAACGGGCAGGGGGGAATGGAGGAACAATCGAACGAGATCGTCAATTCGATATATTTCGATGAATCGTGCGCGCGCGCGCAGCCAAACGACTATAGGTATACTTTCGAGATTTTCTAACTAGAACCGAATGAAAGTAAACTGTAAAATGGGATATAATAGACGAGGGCCGGATGATAATTCGTTCTCTCGTTTATTTACTTACTTACGACTGAAACCCGGGGCGGGGGGTAGTGTCATTTTTTACGACTCGCTCGCTACATTCTTGTAAATTATTTAAACGAAGAACTTTGGGCAACTCATTATCGGGCAAAAAATTTTACGTTTGCTGCTCGATCCGCTCGATCGACCTCTGAACATTTTATCGCACCATATTAAATTTCCAATGTATTTCGTCCATTCAAATTTATATATAGATATCGGTCTCATTAATTCGTAAATACGCGGAATATTTGAGTCGGGCGGCTGATTGACTTATGCGCGTCCCTTTATACAGACGGATAAAATGTAAAATTCAGTATATCGGGAAAACGCTCGAGCTTTACGTATTTATACGGTAATTTATACGAGTCGCTCCGAATTAAAAAAAAAGGGGGGGGAGAGAGTGAGAGAGAAAAGTATATAAACGAAATCATCTGACAGACGCAGTAATATATATATATATATATATATATATATATATATATATATATATATATATATATATAGAGTTCGGAAAACGTTGCCCACTCGAGTATTCGAAAATGACAGTCGATATCCGATGAAATATCCAGCGATCGTTCCCTCTTTGTGTACACGTTCCATACAATTGAATTAAAGAGCATTACTGCCAACCTGTACTCCTTTTTCATGCATAGTGCGCAACGATCGCCACCGTCACATCCGCGTCGATCGTAATTTCAAGTGAGACGTAAGTGTTCCGGGTAATTCTTCGCCCCCTCCCCCCACATCCTCGCTCCCCCTTCCAGAGGAATATTTAATCGAACGAGCGGAAATGAGCAAATTGCTGCCGATAATCGCTGCCCCCGCGCGCTGTATCTGCTTATCCCGTGGCGAAGTCGACGTGTACGCGAGTGAGATGGACAGCCGCTGCTTAGAGGAAGGCTCCGGGGCACGATTGTTTCAGGTGCGAGATAAATCCCGGCGGGGAAAAAAGTCGAGAGTCGCTGTTTATCTGATTCTTCCCACGCCTCTTTCTAAAGGTCATGCTCGGGCACTTCTCTGTCTGTCTCTCTCTCTCTCTCTCTCTCTCTCTCTCTCTCTCTCTCTCGGCTCATCTTCACCACTATCATCGAAATAATACGATAGGAAATTGTGCTTATGCAGCTTCCCGCGTATTTAGGAGTTTCTCTTCCCTAAAAGCTGGCCCAGGGGATTCTCTAGGCAGCCGGCAAAATAACTCGAGCCGCTCTGTATGCGCACCGAGACTGGAAGTCGATAATTCCAAGTTCAATGTTAATTTACACCTGTATTTACACCTATATTTAAGCTTTATATAAACATGATGTCGTTAAGGTCGGCATGGCACGCATTTGTTTATGTATGTAGCCGATTATTAAGTTTTTTTATCCCAATACGGATGATACGTCGGATAAATCCGCGATCGTTCTCTGTTGTATTTGTACACTCATTGATACCTTTACTTATAACTAAACGATAGTGATCCCATCTTATTTTCTGTTGTCCTTCGACTGTGTACGTGATATCGATAAGTCTCGTGTACTTCAATAGTCGTTTAGTATTAATGTTACGCATTATTTAAATATCTTATGGAATTTTAGAAATTGACGAAATATCTCGTGTAGAAATTTCTTTCTTTAAAAGTGTAATGTATGATCCCGTTTTGTACTCATGATGACAAATAAATACTCCCCCCCCCTCTCTCTCGTCAATGCAGTCTCGAGATATTATACACTGACTCAATAGTTACAAGCGGATTCGTATGCGCAATAGATTGCAGTCCGTCGTTTCATTCGCCTACCCGAGCCATCGAGCGGCGAGGTAATTTTCGAAGTTTTTTTTTTCCTCTTCACCGCTTTTCTTGGGCGGACCGTCGCGCAATCATAGAACGTCGGATACGACGAGGGTAATTTTGCCACTGATTCGCGCTGTAATGGGAGCGCGGGCCGATACCGGGAATGGCTCGTTTTGCCGACGCGCTGCCGCCTTATGTATCCCGTGCGCGGATCGTTTGTACGCGAATTGTAGGCGCGCGTTATTGTTTCACGGATAATTCGCCGGTTAACCTACTTTTCTGAGAGAGAGAGAGAGAGAGAGAGAGAGAAAGTTCGCGAAAAATGTTTGCCTCGTCGTTCGCCTCGACTCCATGTCTGTCATTCGCGTATTCGGATAATTCTTGTTATAATTCGTCGTTATATCGAATTTTCAAAGTTTTTGACAGGTGCGAAGGGGGCAAACGAAATCGTTCCCTCGTGTATTATCAGTATGGTTTGGAAAAGAACGATAGGCGGAATGAAACGGAATTTTGGCTAATGCTTGTGTTTTTTTGTTTTTTTATTTTTATGAAAATGAGGATAAATCACGTTCAGTAGTACGTAATGGCTCGAACTTCGAACAACCAGCCGATCCATTACATTTTAATTAAACAAAAAAAAAATCTCAAAATGCAGCAGTTTCATGGACCTACCCAAATATATATAAATATTTGCTATTTGCGCTCTTCATCCATCATTCACCCTTTTGAAAATTTCGTCAAGGTGCGTACCTGCGGAAAATAAGGCTTCTACTGTTTTTCCTTCTTTCTTGAAGAGAGAGAGAGAGAGAGTGAGAGAGAGAATCATAAAGAGAAGAGAGAGATAGAAAGAGAACCATAAAGAGAAGAGAGAAAGCAATGTTGCGTGTTATTATGTGCATTCGCTCTATCCGCCTATCATTCTTCTCCATGTCTTTAATATTCTCCATTATTCGATGGAAAGCTTTTTTTCGAAATCCACTTTTACGATGTCGCCTTCTCGTTCACTGACCGGACGTATAATTATTTAATTAAGCTAGAGGCTTTCTCCATCTCCGCAGAGCCCTCTTGTGGCCTTTGATCGATTGGTTTTTTTTGTCTACATTTGTTTCAATCTTATCGTGCCATTCGACTGGGCGAGAGGATGAAATTAGGGCTTGCAGATATAATTGTGCGCATATATATGTGCATATATATATATATATATATATATATATATATATATATATATATATATATATACATTTACGAACAAGTATTTTCCCATAAAATTTTACAGAGCCCGTCCTCATCGTTCAGTTCATATTTGCTCTTATAACGATGCGCAATAGTTATATAATATACGCACATACGCCCATCGAGATTGCGTGGGATGTCATAGATACACTCAAAGACACATCTGCCCGTGCACATACAGAGCGAAAGCGAAAGAGAGAGTGGGAGAGAGAGAGCGAGAGAGGAGAGAGAGAGAGAGAGAGAGAGAGAGAGAGAGAGACATACATTAAGTCCGCGCTTAACGACGTTACGCCGAAACATTAATTTCGCTTCTGCATTTAGCATCGACGCTCTAAAAGCGGCGGCTCATCCGTGCGCGACGCTCGACGACCCCCCACCCCCTCCCAGGCCAGGCCGCCTATTTTATTCATGTTAATGCACGCCCGCATTAACGCTTTAATTCGACTCGGCCTCGTTAACTCCCCCCGTAAAAGAGAGAGGGAGGTAGAGGAAGAAGAGAGAGAGAGAGAGAGAGAGAGAGGAGAGAGAGAGAGTGAGAGAGAGAGAAGTACAGGGAAAAAGCAGACTAACGCGAGGCTCGCACGAGTTTGCACAACAATAACATCGGCGGCGACGGCGGCCGCAGCGCCAAAAGGAGGAAGAAGGAGAAGGAGCGAGGAGGAGGGCACCACACTGGATATCTTAAAAGCCCACCACGGCAGAAGCAATAACCGCTTTATTCCCTGTCTTTAACTCTGGTCGACGCGCGCGCGCGCGACACGCGCGAGGGCGGGATGTGGAGGGGGCATCCCACGAGAAAGCGTTATATACGTCGGGAAAGGAGAATCGATCGAAGCCCCCTTCTCTTTCTCTCCCTCTCTCCCTCTCTCGCTCTTTCCTCTCCCACTCGTCTTCGCACCGGTTCCTCCGCAACTACGGTTTTCCCTTGTCGATCTGAGCACACACACACACACACACACACACACATACGCGCGCATATATGAAAGAGAGAGAGCGGGAGAAAGAGAGAGAGAGATAGAAATTTCCTTCGCCGTCGGAGACACGAGAAAGAAATACATAATAGAGACCCGGATTCTCGCGCGTTCGATTTGTCGGCGGTTCGCGGTGAGCGCGTATGACGTGGGTGATATATAGATATACGCGCTCGCGAAACTTCCGCCCCACTCCTTCCACCTCTCAACATGTATAGCCAGGAGCGTTTTTAAAAGCTGTCGCGAGATAGCGAGAAAGAGAGATATAGAGGAGAAGTAAGGTGGAGCAACGCGACGGGGCGAATCCTCAACTCCGATTCTTTTCTCGGACCCCGAGAGTACAGAGTTCATGTATGTATATATATATATATATATATATATATATATATGTATGTATGTATATACGTACGTATGGATAAAATACACGTACCCATTGCGGATCTCTGTGCACTTCACGACCTCTATCAGCCCTATTCTTCCTTGCTCTTGTGGTTGCCTCGAGGGGAAGGGGGCGAGCAGAAAGGAATATGGGGCGCTGCCAAGGATATGACACTGAACTCTTCCTTCCACTATTTTTTTTTTTTCATAATGGAGATGTTCCTCCGGAATTTCCCTCTCTGTTCGCTATATGTTCTTTTTTTTTGTTTTCTAAAATGTGTTCTAATTTTGTACTAGCTTGGTTACAAATAAAACTGTATATCTGTCTTTGAAATTATCATCATCATTGGAGGTATATATTTGTGTGTGTGTGTGTGTGTGTGTGTGTGTGTGTGTGTGTGTGTGTGTGTGTGTGTGTGTGTATTGTGCCGTTCTATCTTAAATCAGACTGCGCGATGTATAAAAAAGATACTAAAGAAAAACCACTTTCTTCACGAACTTTCAGCTCAAACCTCTTGCAACTCTTTATATCTGTATAACAACAATAATAATTGAAACAAATATTTCAAATTAACTTCGCGCCCGAGCCCCGCTCCACTGATGCGCGCAAAGTTCAAATCCGTGTTACGTACTTTTACTCTTTTGTTGCGAGCTAAGACGAAAGGTATATTTTGCGCGAAGTTCAAAAAAAAAAAAAAAAAAGAAGAAGAAGAGAAAAATATGCGGCGCCGCAGAGTAGATGGGAATGTTTTTAGGGCGCGCGGAGAATGATGCCACCCTTAAAGTATAATCTCTGCGCCTTTGCCGGGAGAGTAAATGTTGGTGCTGTATCTATCTGTATATATATATATATATATATATATATATATATATATATATATATATCTCCAAAGAAGACCTGCTTTCTCGCTTAAAAAGAAAGTCATCGTGGAATAGGTCGCGTGACCCGCATTTCGAGAAAAAGCATGGTTTGTCCTTCTTACTCCGTTGAATTCCCTGATAAGTCTAATAAGTTTCATAATGGCCGGTAATTTTTATTAATCATACGATTCTACTCGATAATACTTCACACGCGCGATCATTCGCTCGAGCGTTCGCGAAGGAGATAATTGTTTCATTCGATTATTCGTTTGACTAGGATTGAACGTGTTATTTATAGAATCCGTTCGGCCAATGGTTTATCTCTATACTAAAAAAGAGTGAAATCAAGAATTATTCGGCCGAAAATTTTGCGCAGTCGCGAAAAACGTTTCACGGTTGAAGGGGGAGCCAACGCGCCCTCTGTAGACAAATGGATAAATAACAAGCATCTTTGATATGGAAAATTGGCATCCTTTGCGCTATCAGACGAATACCAACTTCACTATGTTACAAACGAACAGGAAAAAAAAGTATCTGAGAGGGGAAAAGCAGAGAGCGAGAGAGAGAGAGGGGGGAGAGATAGAGAGAGAGAGCGGAAAAAGGAAGGCATTACCCGTATATAGCCGTAAAAGGTGGGCAATCCTACCGAAGAGCCACTTCGCGACCGCACGAGCCTCGTGAATAACTGAACGCTCGAAAGTGAAGAAAGAGATGGATAAAGAGCATGGAGCTGGTATCGTGTGGCTCGATTTCATTTTTGTTTAAAAATACGACTTCGAATATTTCCTATTTGGGTGTGTATATAAAGAGAGAGAGAGAGAGAGAGAGAGAGGAGAGAGAGAGAGAGACAGAGAGAGACAGAGAGAGAGAGAGAAGTGTTTGAATCACGGAGGCCTGCGCGCGCGTTGAGTTTTCGATCGCTAGACGCGCTAGTTTTAGAAGTCGTCCCCCGAAAAACCCAAGACTGAATGCTATGCGTTTATTCGTAAACGCGATCAATCCCTTATTCGCTTTTTCACCGTTGCGTCCGCAGCACCGCCTCTATCCGATGCGGCACCCGCTGCATGCTTTTAATATGCTCTCGGCATCATCGCCCGCGCACACAGGCGCGTAAACGTATATGTCTGAATGTCGAGGGAAAGTCGAACGAGCGACTCGAAGATTTTCACGCGTTTTCCCCGATGGCTTTTTGCGTATAATGTATAATCTGTATATGAGCCAAGCATGAGCATCCGCGCTCAACGATCTCACCCCCGTTGGGCGAAGCGTAACAGTTTTCACGCAAAAGAGGTTTCATTAATGATCGTGCGCGGATGCATGCATACGTGATACGTGTTATTTTGTGTGTGTGTGTGTGTGTGTGTGTGCGCGCGCGCGTGTGCATGCGTGTTGTTTTTCTTACATCTCGGAATTTTGACAACGTGCCTTGGGTTTCGCTAGAGAGGTGGGTGTGGGTGGGGTGTGTTATACGTTTATATATATATATATATATATATATATATATATATATATATATATAATACACTTCTCATGCGCTCGAATCGCGTCTAGCACTTACAGCCTCATATACCCATCACACACAGGCATACAGATTTATTTTAAACGTATCTGTATATATATATATATATATATATATATATATATATATATATATACACTTATACGGCCGCAGCGTAAAAGCGGAAAATTGCATTGGCCCGCGAAACGAGCGCCCGCGCGAATTCGCTCACGATAAAGCGTCTGGCAGAGACTGGAGGGAGGGGGGATGGTGTTTGCGAGAAAAGAATGCCACAGAGAGTGCGGCGAATATATATATATATATATATATATATATATATATATATATATGTGTTATAGGAGGAAAGAGAGCGTTATATGAGGGAGTATCGTGCCCGCGCGGCTATTTAAGATTTAACGCCGGCCTATAAAAAAATAAGAAGGAAAGAAAGAGAGAAAAAATATCCGGGAGCACGGAGAAAAAGAAATGCATCTTTAGAGCGCCTCGGCTTTTTACCGTCCCACATATGCGTGCGTCTTCGTGTATTTCGACTTTCCCTCTCTCTCTCTCACTCTCTATCTCTCTTCCCTTTAAGGCCCAAGACTCCTTTGAATTCTTTCAGTCTCGGCGCCCCATTTTTTTTCTTCCTTCTTTTTTTTAACACCGCGCCCTCTACAGCCTCTCTTCGGCGCTCCAAAAGTTTTCTTCATACCCTTCCACTTTATTCAGTCCTCGCGTACAATTCGACGTGATATTACAAGCGACACGAACTTCGCACCATTCTCCAAGCTCGATAGATACCTAGATAGTTTATCAGCATTATCTCTCTCTCTCTCCTCTCATTATCTTTCCCCCTCCATTTGCCATGGCGCTTTTTACAGACTTATTTCGAAATTTTAGGTCTCATCCTCTTTTAACCGAAAAATAGATAAGAAGGTTGCCGGAGAATGCAGAAAAAAAAGCGCTGCGTGCGTTGCCCTTAAGTGTTCGCGTGTGTGTTTTTCCCTCACCGCCCTCCCAGTCTAATCGGAAATTCCACGCGACTAAGTGCGCGAGAGATCTGCACCGGCAACGCACGCTGATCGCTCGTACGGTGGATGGAACGATATATATGTGTGTATATATATATATATAAACAGTATAGGTTTCCGTTCTAGCAACCCTTATAGTTTGCGATCCGCGCCGTGCGCACTTCGACGCCCCCCCCCCACCCCGTCCCCCTTAATTATAATCTCGCGAATTTCCTTTGATACGAGATCGCGCGCCGATATTGCGCGTCCTTTAATTTGGCCCGGTTCGCTGGTGCTCGCTCACTCACGGCCCCTCCCCCGCCCGCCCCACACCACCCGCTCCTTCAGCTGAGATGCGTACGAAGCGGAAAATGTAGACGGGCGCGTGTGCAGAGTGGAGGCGTTAATAGATGCTCGCTGCCGGTTAAGAGGACGAGAATTGCTTGATATTTTTCGTAGCACGAGGAACTGGTTTTTCAAAATATATTTGGTAGAATTTGATCGATCCTGTGGTGAAGATAGAATTTAGGTTAAATTAGGTTCAAAAAAAAAAAAATAAATAAATAAAGTTAGTATGCGGTTTATACTTTAGATTGTTGTCTTTCCATTCAATTCGTTCTTCTTCATTATTTTAAATATTTTTTTCTAATAAATATAATAACTATTGATACATATTTATTTGTAGATCATTTACCAATTTTACTTTAGATCACTGGGAATAGATTACGTGTCATTTTACTAACCCACTCGAAGATAAGTCGTAGAGCGAAACGTATACATATATCAACTTCATTTCGATAAACCGTATTAATGAATACTATCAAATGTTATTTGAATATTAACAATTATTTAAGATTAGTCCCATTATAGGTGTCGTGAGTCTCTTCGTCGACCGACCGCTTGAAATCGGACAACTGAAATATTATTATTTTGAATGATTCACGAATTCCACCGAGTAATAATAGGGATTAAATTCACGATCTCAGATGATTATTTTCTTTTTCTAAATATTTTTCTCGATATGATGAATTTGAAAACGTTGCCAATTCAATGAAACAAATACGAACAGTAAATATATATCGTTTTTATACAGGCATCTACTGTCTTTAATTAATTCCTGATCAATTTCAATTTTTCAAGATCTCCGTATATAACGCAATCGATTCGTACGTGAAATTTTAAACATTGGCAAAATAAAAAAAAAGGGACGAAAAAAAAGAGGATGAGAAATTGTTACGATATCAAAATTAATTTAATTCCAATCTAATAAATGGAGATTATACATTGAGTAATGGATATATACACGAAACATGTACATTTTTACATTAGTTTTCCAATCAAATTACTTGGGTATAATTGAATTAAACTTTTTCGCATCGAACATGTGTATGCGTGTATATATATGTATGTATCAAGAGCATATATATATATATATATGTACGCTACGAAGCGTTCTCATTTCGTGCATTAATTCAATGCTTTTTAAATTAATTAAAAGTACCGCGCTTATAATATATATGTGTCTGTGTATGTATATATATATATATAACGATGCGATTAAAATAAAAATGTGCATCCAGCATATACGATAACAGAAGAATCAGAAAGTTCGTTGCACGACCCAATTTATAATAATGATAATAATAATAATAATAAATGATAAAATTAAAAATAAAAATTTGTCGCGCACTGTACGGCATAAAATTATCAGGAGGAAAATGATATGATTGTAAATTTTTAATTATTGAATAGCTTTGAAATATGTATGGGCACATTTATACGCGCTAAGGGAAATGCGAAAATTTCATTTGCAGTCGCGATTTAAATTAATATTATAGTGAAAAATGAAATTTGAATTTCTTTATACATTTAGCGATTTATCGATTTATTCGCGTAATGCGGTATCTAAATCGGTAAAAACATTTAGATTTAAATAGTAGAAACGAATGATTTACTGTACGTATCATTAAATATTTATTTTCAACTATGCAAATTATTTATTTTATTTATTTTTTTATTTTATTTATTTTACTTTAAATTTATTTTATTTTATTTTATTCTAAATTATTTATTTTATTCTAAATTCTTTTTGAGTACGTAAATAAGAACTTTTTTTATAAATAAATTAATCCTTCGCTGCATTGCGCATTTCTCTGCATATATAATACCTTTTGATTGAAGAAATGTAAAATTTTTTTATTGCAATATGCAAATTTGAAAACATTTTCATATTTTGAAATGATAATAAATCTTTCTCCTTCCAAAATGATGAAAAAATTGCTCCAAATATTTATATTTATAGACACGCACGCATACAACAATTGCAGAGACAGTTAAAGCTTCGCGTCGTCTAATTACAAAGGATAGACACTGCGTCGTTCCATATATAATGTAAAGAAGTTCAAAAAGGGCTAGCAGAGCAGAATCAGGCGTGGGCGTAAGAGAGCGGGACAGTGTGAGAAAAAGAGAGAGAATAACCGTCCTTCTATATCTATGACACAGAACGAGCCCGAAAAAAGATGCACAAGTGACTGAAGGAAAAGCGTGAGGCTTAAATAGTGTTGTATAGAAATAATAAAAAAGAATTTGCATATTTAATTACAACATTCAGTTTCGGTGTGCTAAGAAACACATTTATATTATTAGACATGTATATATCAGTATAGGAGGTCAGAAGCTTGTGGGTCATACGAGTATATGTGTATTTCATACAGCTCATTATCAGAGAGCTTGATACGGGCGGCTCTTTATATATTTATATATGAGCGCGTTGCAGCGAGCGAATTTCTCGTCTCTCACTCTCGCTCTCTCTCTCTCTCCCTCTCTCTCCCACTGCCCCTGTGTCGCGGACTCATTTAAAAAAAAAAAAAACCACAGCATCTTCGACCGCGTCCCCGCTTCTATATATATAGGTACCACATCGATTGGCAAAATAGAGGCGGCGCGCACAGATACGGCTGGGAAAGTCGACACTTTGCGTAAATACCCGCGGACTAATCATTAACGCTAATTAATTGGACGCGCCTCGCGGCCGCGCTCCAGTTTCTCTTTCTCTTGCTTTTTTCCACCTCTCGCTCCTCCTCCCACCCACCCCCCCCCCAGTACCACCCAACCACCGACAAGACGCAGCGCCAAATGCATCGTAATTCCTTCATTGAATTTCGACCGCGCGCTCGGTTCTTATATGTAAATCCTGCTGCGGCATCGCCATCGGGCGAGCCAAAAACGAGGGAAGGGGGGAGCCCATTAAGACGGGACGGGTGATACGGCTTACACCGGCGGCAGGGGGCTCGTGCTTAATTCGACGGGAGAGCCGCTCTGCCGGCCGAATAGCCCCCGTCGTCTTATCGGCCTCGATAGGCCGAAGTCGCCGTCGCCGCCGCCGAGTCGTCTCGGCGAAAAAGGGGCGAGAAAAGGGGCAATTAGCCGATGGAAATTTCACCGATATCGGGCCAAGACTATTGCGAGAGGCTCTGGCTTTTCAGTCGCTCTCTCACTCACTCACTCACTCACTAACTCTTCTACTGTCTCCTTTAGTATGATAGCTTTTTTCGGTCGGATCACGCGCAATCGTTGAGTGACGAGGAGGGACAGGAGGAGGAGGCGTAGGAGGAGGGGGTATTCGTAATTAAGTCGTTATGCAATGGAAAACTTTCGCTCATTTGGTCCGTTCCAGTTTTTAGTGTCCGTCTTGTCTAATAGAGTTCTCAGTATATATACAATTGTAATTTGACGAATTACTAATTCTATATCTCGAGGGCATATTTATGTGAAAGTCTAAAATTACATCTTTTTAAGGAGGTTCATTCGCATAATTCGAGAATGAATGGAAAACTTTAATGATTGCTTTGTTTCATGCTGTAATAATAAATAATGAATTAGAATTGATTTATTTGTGTTAGTCTTGTAAATCTTGCTTTTATTTCCGATGACTGTCAGATGATTAGTCACAAATATGAAAGTACTAATACGACAAGTTAAGGGGCTGTACAGAACAAACTTTTACCGATCGATGAATATTAACATTCTATATTAAATAATAAATGCAAACATTAAATTATTGCAAATAATGTTAACGATTACCTATAATTAGATCCATTCGACATTACAGCAAATTTTCCAACAAGTTAGTCCTATTATAGTATCAATTATCACGTCAAGAAAATTTTATTTCTCACTTTTACTTCCGTACATTCTTAAAAGGATCTCATTACCCCACAATATAAGGAATTTACTCGAAACATTATGGGAACGTAAAATAAATCTTAAATGACGTAAATAACTATAATGTTCAAGAATTTCATGCTTACACGTTGTTTTCTTTCAAATAATCCTACTTTTACTCGATCGATCTAAAAAGACAGTCGCCAGTTCCTTGATCATCATTATAATATTAAAAATATTATGTATTACTATGCGTAGAAATTTTAGAATGCTATAAGATGAAATTTGAATAAAAAGCGTGAGATATCATAGAAACTGATGTATTATTCTATGTAAAAAGTGCAATTTTCACAAAGTATCATCTCAAACGTTTCGTTAACTTTTATGAAGTATAACCACACGTTCCATTCAAATTCGTAAAAATTCGATTCGTGAATGAACCTCCTAAATAAATTTTCCGTCGGTTGAAGAACCCATTGATTCAATGGAGTACTTATAAAAATATGTATGTATATATATATATATATATATATATATATATATATATATATATATATATATATATATATACATACACACACATAAGTATTCAGTACGCGAGCTTTGAATCCCGGCCAAAGATGTGGAGAACGCGAAAGATCGACCAAATGAAAAAAAAGACCGCCCGTGGGACGTAGAATGTAAAATCAATTGGAATATTCGAGTGACCCAGTTGGTTTTCTCTACCCCCAGCCCCTCCCGCCGTAGGTACGCGCCGCTGAAGCACAGCGGTTAACATTGCGCGCAGCTTACCCTCTCGCTCCCGACCGCCCCTGCCGCCGGAACTCAGGGAAAAATTTTCGAGCGTCGTACGAGAGAGGGGAAAGGGGCAGACCGCATACACTTTTATTAATACTCTCCTGGCCCTTCGATATTGTACTTTGTCGAGCTATATATGTCCGTACTCTCTTGTTCGTTCTCCATCCCTTTTCTCTCTCTCTCTCTCTCTCTCTCCCCCTCCCTCCCTCTCTACTTCTGTCTCTCTATATTCTCGCTTCGATCTCCTCGATTTTTTAATCGAATACGAAATTTAATTTAACCGCTTTCCGAACGCACCTGTATCCCCACCCTTCCTCCACCGCTCCACCCGTTCCGCCCCTCTATCCGCCACCCGAGCGGGAAATTCACGTCGGCGAAATAAATTGAAAAGCGCGCGAAATTAATCGACGCTGCAGGGGCTCTGTTCGATGGAACAAGGGAAAAAAGGGCGAAAAGGCGCGGGGCAGGGCGGAGGGGCGGGACGGGAGAGATGGGGACACAAAATTACGTCGAAGAAAAGGAGCGACGAGAACACGCTCACGTTTCCCTAATATATATATATATATATAGATAGTTCCATACACGTGCACACGCACATTCGGCTGGCAGCGAAATTTTCAACACGCGCGCCGCGGCGCGCGAAAATTTCCCAGGCCCATCGGCGGCGGTGAAAGGGGGTTGCGGGGGCAAGGAAGCATCATGCCGCTCACGCGTTACCCATTCGTTTGATATCGAGGCTAGGCCGAGAGGGCGGGATGGGCGTAAGAGGGGCCGAAGGCTTATACACATACACGTGCGGGGACACACACGCGAGACGCGCCTTACTCCGGCAGTCGTAGCGCCCGCGCCACGGTCCCTTTTCGCCCCTATACACAGACACAAACACACACACACACACACATGCATATATGTACGCCTTCCTCTTTTCCACTCTGCGCGGCGCGCGCGCGCGTGCGTCAACCCTTTTTCGCGGGGCCGCGCGGCTGAATGCAAAGCAGGTCGACGCTGAGTAAACGCGACTTCGTGCCCTCGGCTGCTAACCCCACCCCCTCTGCCGCGGCAGCTACGGTCGTTGCATTCTTTCGCTCTCGGATGCGTGGAGCAGCTCGCGACGCGAGCTGACCGCTACGTCCTCCCTCATTTCGCGTGAAATCGGGCCTTTGAAGGGTCCTGGGTGTACGCAGGTCTGGCTTGATCTGTCTTCTCATTGTTGTTATATATATATATATATATATATATATATATATATATATATATATATATATACACATATTAATATGCGCTGCTCTCGTTACGGAAGGACGTTTTGGTAATGAGACTTTATCGCTTAGATTGCGATATTCTTTTTGGATTACTGTTTCTCAAACGTTATCATAAATTGATGATTGGAATTTAGGCGCATGTAATGATAATGCTACAAATGATTTGTAGTACTAGTAAAAAGTTTATTAATTTAGTTCACTATTTTACAATTAGTTAAAATGTATTTGTTGATTTTCGAAATTCATGTATCAGAGATTTTTTGCCATTACCTTCAAAATTTCTTTATTGCTTAATAAAAAATGGGGAACAAAAATAAAGATCAGACAGTGCCGCAAGAGAATCGCTCGATTTGCTTGAAGAATGGAAGTCTAAAAGTTTGTGCTGCTCGAAGCATTTCGAACATTTTCAAGCAGCTCGGGCCGATCGAACAATAGGAATGGCTTCGAGCATCATCGACCTTTTTTGGCCGTTCTAGAACAGATTGAAAAAACGAATTTCCAGCCCTTATTCCAAGTCATTTGGTGGAAGCAACGTGCTTCAATATCAGAATATCGTAACTAATAAGTAGGAGGGAGATAGCCGTTCGACTTTTGCGTGCAACTGAATATTCCAGTTGTTCAGTTTTTTTCTCTCTTTTTTTTTTTTATTAAGCTTCTCGATGCGTTGAAATTGGGAGAAGTGTTCGAACAAGGTGAATCACGATTGAAATGCTCGTAGAGTTCGATCGGTTGAGAGCTCGAATAAAAGTTCCAAATCAAATTCTGATTCAGTGTTCACGTGACGATTCTTACGTAACTGTTCTCAGTGTATGAGGAGACCAATATCGATGTATACGATATTATACAATGACCTTGCATATACTATCGTATGCTCAACCCACTTTTTCAATTTAGGAAGGCAATTGATAATGTTGTTTTTTACGAATTGTGGGCCCACAGTACGAAATCTTGCAGTGCAGACGCAATTTTCATTACCCTATTAATAAAATAAAATAATATTAAATGCTAACATTTTTATCATCTTTATATTTTGTATTTTTACGTACTTTATTTACGCGTGCATTTCATTAGAATATAATTTCAAAATACGCTATACATAGTTGTAGATTTATTCTCGTGATAAAATCGAGCCTTTAAAGTTTGCCATTCAGACGCCGCTTCAGTCATTGTAATCCCCTTTTTTTTAACTGTTTTTTTAACCGCAGCCTGACATTGTCGGAAAGATAATGTCGGAACATTTTTTGAGGGGCTTTTTTCTGCGCGATTATGTCTATAAACATATATATATATATATATATATATATATATATATATATATATATATATATATATATATATGAGATACATTTTCTACCGGTTAATGCTGCTTATACATATACCGTATACTAAAAGGCGCGTGTAACGCTTTTATATTATTCCCAACCGGAAATAATAAGACGCCTCTCATTGTTCATTTCTGGCACTGTGGGATGTGTGTATATATACGCGCAATGGGCGCGGTGCGCGTTACAGCGCCCTTACTATATGGAAATTCGATTGTCTTCTGGGTTTGTTAAAGCTGAGAGAGAGAGAGAGAGAGTGGGGGGAGGGAAAGAAGGAATACAAAACGTCCTCTTTCACCCCTCCCTTCTCTCTCTCTCTCTCTCTCTCTCTCTCTCTCTCTCTCTCGCTCTCCCCAACAATGACCGCGACTCTCGCAAACATACACTCCGTTAAGCTTTTTCATTCGTCTGAAGCGAGTCGCGCCGTCGCGGTAGCTGACCGTGGCCAAAAAGAGGGTGAGCGCGCGGAGGCAGCGAGGAATAAAAAAAAAACACAAAAACAAAAACAAAAAAGAAGCAACCACCCGAACCAGAAGGCAGGAGAGCAACGAAAATCTCAAGAATTTTTCCGCCGCTCGGGCATTTAATACGCGCCGGCGCGGGATAAAAACCAACGACGCCGAAGAGCCGGTGGAGAATGAGGAGGAGGGGGGGGGCAAAACGAGCCTAGAGGAAGAAGAGAGCGCCGGGGAGCAGGAAAAGAGAGAAAGAGGGAGATGGGAAGGAGTACGAGGAAGAGGAGACAATTTCTCCTCTCCCCGGCATTGTTCTTGCCGAAACAATGCGCTCGCGAGCGGGCGGGCGTTCGGGACCGGGAGGGGGAGGTTGTGCAGGTCCTCTCTTGGCGGCGACTCCTCTCCGTCCGTCTCTTTTCGTTCGCTGCGCGCGCCACCTCCTAATGAAAGTATATAGCGAGCGGCACCCCCGGAGTGTGTACAGAAAATCCATCCTCCTCCCTGCGACTCCTCCGTGATCTCCGGAATTCATTACACACCGAGGGAGCGCGGGGGGGGGGCGACGAGCCGCGCATCGGTCGTTATACACTTAAGCGGCCAACCCCCCCCCCACCATCCACCCACCACCCTTCTACCCTCACTGCGTCGGCGGAATAATTATGTGCCGGCACGGCGAGGGCATCATCGTGTCTACCTCTCCCCCCTCCCCTACCCCCCTCGCTCTTTCTCTCTGTCTCGATATTCAGTTAATTCAAATTTCAAACTGTACGTATATACTCGCGAACCCTGCCCCCCCCCTCCCTAGAAAGGGGAAAGCCTTTAAAGTATCTTATAAGCGCGTGCGAGCGCCGAGATGCAGTGGTGGGCTCGCCGTTCTTCGTAGTTTTCCCGGGAATGGAGGGGGTAAGGGGTCTCAGGAAATTTTGCCTCGCGGGCTGACGGACAAGGGGGGGAGGGGAGGTCGGCGCTATGGAACTTTCCTACCCCCCAGCATCTCTCTCTCTCTCTCTCTCTCTCCCTCTCCGTGGATGAAAAGTTTGAAATTAAGTCGGTTACCTTCTATGGAAAAGTGTGTGTACTAGGGCCTCTCTTTCACCCGGCTGTCTATCTCTCTCTTTCTCGTCGTCGTACCTCTTTCGCCTAGCAGTCACCTTTCCCAGTGATTTTAGATCTTCTTTTTAGATAAGGATACGAGATTTTCAATTACGATTCGTTATCAAGTCGGGAAAAAGACGGTTTTTTTCGCGCGCCGAACCTCTTTCTACTCTCTCTCTCTCTCTCTCTCTCTCTCTCTCTCTCTCTCTCTCTCTCTCTGCCTCTCGTCTTCCTCGTGTATACTTAGCCCCTCTTCGTTTTTAGTTCTTTCCCGAGTTCTTTCACGCAACTATAGAAACGACTTAAGAATAATTTTGCGAATCGAAGAGTCCGAAGTTGGATGTGGCAGGGTTTCTGAAAAATTACTTTGGAAAACTTGCGATGCTTGGTAGGTATTCGTTGGGCTATTATACGTATGTGTGATTATCATGGATACAGAAGATAATGAGAAGGTTCTTATTTATATTCTGAATGAGTAAATAAAAAAAAAATCGTAATTTATTATCGAAATGCGCTCTTATAATTCATTATTTTTGAGATTCTCCATGTGGGAAATAATACTTTTTTGCATGTGGTGGAATTATTTTTCCATGCTTCGACGAACGTAATAATTCCTTTGGTCGCTGAATTCATGTCGAAAATCGTCGAAAAAAAACCATGGCAGGAAAATTTTCACGCGTTATAATTTTCTTTTTTTAGCGAACCCAAGTGTTCTACTCAAATGACCAAACTTTATCCTAAATGTTACGATTAAGAAAATGAAACTTTTAATTACAAACGATATGAGGCGCTTATCTATTATAACAGGTTGGCTAAAAGGCTCAAGATATATATATATATATATATATATATATATATATATAGGGTAATCTTCGTATACGACCGAAACTCGAAACCTCATTACGACTATTGCTACGAACGAGAATTTTTTTTCACTAATTTGCTCCTTAGTCGCATTATCCTAGTTTCCGTCGCGAACGCGCCCTGCGACGCGATGGAAACGTCCAATAAACACCGAGCGAAGCGTGCGCATCCGTCGGAGCCGCGTCGGCGCGCGAGCCGATCGATACGCACTTTCCAAAATCCCCCACGGTCGGGCCTTTCGAATATTTTCGATCGAGCACTGCGAGCAATTCTGGGAAATTCGCGTCCTCGTCGCGGGCGCATCATGTCGAAATAGCGCCGCGCGCCGCCCTCGCCATTCACGCCAGCTCGGCGAATCGATTTTTCGTCCGCGATAAGCGAGCGCGCGAATATTTTTCGGGAGGACGCGGGTGGGGGAGAGGTGGCCGGGGGGAAAGAGCACTCGACGCGCGCACAGCGAGAGCGGCATAAATGCGGAGGAGAGAGAAACGGAAAAAGTTTGACGGGGGAGAGAGGGGGCTGAGGGGGGGGGGAGATAGACACAGACAGAGAGAAGAGTCAAGAGTCGGACAATCAGCTAAAATCTTTCGGTTGAAAAATTCAAGCTGCACTCCGCGCTGCAGTCAGTGAGAACTAATTGCATTTATACTAAAATAGTTTGTAGCCCTGTACGCGGAAACAAAGAGAGCGAGAGAGAGAGAGAGAGAGAGAGAGAGAGAGAGAGACAGAGGGAGAGGATCGCGTATTCGTGTAATCGTCGAACAAGTTTATTGACAGATGCTCTTTGATGCGTTCCCGTTCAGGCTATTGAGGGAGAAATAGAGAGAGAGAGAGAGAGCGAGAGAGAGAGACAGCGTGAGAGACGATCCAGTAGCGTTACCGATTGCCAACGTCGAAAAGTTATACTGGATTGGCATTCGATAATTAGTCGCGTTAGTTATGCTTCTGTTTCTATAGTCGCTCTCTCTCTCTCTCTCTCTCTCTCTCCCTCTCTCTTTCGATTGTATCCATTCACCTTTCCCGACCTATGTAGGCTCGACTTCCGCGGTCTTTGATCTCCCTTTCTCTTCTCTCTCTCTCTCTCTCCTCTCTCTCTCTCTCTCTCTCTCTTTCTCTCTCACTCAAGGTATTAATCACATATATCGACAGGTCGCAACAGGATTTGTCGTTTATCGGACGAGCGCGATATCGCCGCCCCTACGATCCTTTTCTCTCACACCCCCACCCCTGTCCCAAATCCCTCTCTCGCTGGAACGTGCCCCGGCCTTATCCGCAGCCCACCGCCCAAAAAGGGAAACGCAATAAATGCGCCGGGCAAATAAGGAGCGATTGGAGGGGGGGGGGTAGGAGTGGTGGCGCGGCACGCTAATTAATCCGTGTATATACAGGGGGCTCGGATTTGTGGGAATAGTTGATCGCAAATGGGACGAGAGCCGGGGTTATGAGAGGCGGGGCAGAGCGGATTTCGCGCGGTCGCGACGGTATAGAAATGAAATTTGTGTCAGCCACTCGTTACTCGTGCCTGACAAGGGACAACGCGAGCAATATGACCAGCGATGCGTCCATTATTTAGTTTATTATCGCCGCTTTAATTACCCATATACGCACTTGCCGATAGATTTCGATACGTAGCGTGAATTTTTGGTTCTCCAAATCAAACCGCGATCAAAGGGTATGAATTCGCGCGCGTGCGCGTGTCTATGTGTGCGCATGTGCGTGCAGCCGCGCGAGCTTGTGTATAACGGCTGTTGCCAACTCGCGCGCATATAGAGCAGCGGGATGTCGGAATCGAGGTCGTGTCAACAAAAGCGCCGCGAGGGTAAAGTACGCGGAGAAAACACAGGGGGGCGCAGCGAGATCATTCCCTTTTCATAAATGGGAGTCCCTTTAGAGCTATATACATATATATACATACATATATATATATATATATATATATATATATATATATGCGCGCGTGTGTGTATCGCGCGTTATATACCGAATCAACGTCATAATCACGACGAAGCGGCATTATTAAATTGACGAATATTTTGATACTTGTTCCAATGCCAATGTGCTTACCTATGATTCACAATTAAATTAAGGAATAATATAATTTCTAACGGATAATTTTCAAATTATCCTTCTCATTTCAAAGCCATTAAATATCCTCTTTTATTTAGGAGTATAGTCGGTGCTTCAAATCTAGTTTCTATATATAGAATTCCGCGGATAATTCATGAAAAACCCAAGGATCGCATCCAGGCGCGTTTATTCGTTTATTCTTAAGTGCTAAATGGCCTCTTTAGACACACATATATAGGCGCAAAATAATTTACGTATTCTATTAAAGCGCAAAAACTCTGGCAGATTTATGAGCCAGAGAGTGAAAGAGTGAGAGAGGGGGGGGGGAGGAAGAGCGTAGCTTCCATTCGACAAAAAATTTTCTGCGCTTGTTAGTCCGTCCGCCGTCCGCCCCCTCCCCCTCTCCAGCTCTCGAACTCCGTATCTTCCATCTACCCCGCATCTCCATCTTTCTCCAGCTGCTCGGGCGATGAATCGTTCGCTGAACGGGACGGAGCGAGAGAAAATCTTCATAAACCTTGAATGCGTAATTCCACTCACTTTTGCCAGAAATAAAGCGAGCGTTTTGCAAGAGCGAGCGCGCGGGGCACGGGCACGGGGGATGGAGGGATGTGAGAAAAAAAAGGTAGGGAGAAGCGAGAAAGGATGAGAGAGGCGAGAGAGAGAGAGAGAGAGAGAGAGAGAGAGAGAGAGAGCGAGAGTGTGTCTTATAATACCAATTAAAATCCGACCTTCCGCTCGTTGCATCCCTCCTCTATACATACCAAATGCAAATGCAACGAGTGCTCTGCCGCGGTGGAGGCTCGTTTTCTTCTCCCTCCCGTTTTTTCCCCTTTCCTTCTTTTCTTTTGTTCTCCCTACCTACCCCTCACCGCCACTTCCCGTCCACGAATCCCGGTAATAAAAGGATGCGCGCATGCACCGAGCAGAAAAGTAAGGGCGGATGCGAAAGTGGGGGGGGGGGTGCAGAGATGGTTAAGAGAGGCGAACGCGACCGAATGCGGAGAAATGTTTATTCGTAAATAGCCGAAGCGAGAAGTCGGCGGGGGGTTTTTCGCGGCTCCGTGGTTTTCTGGAAAATCGTCTCCGGGGAGATTTGCTCTCTTAGTGCCGTCTGTTAGATTTCTCCTACTCCCTCGTCCCTTTTTCGTGTCTTCTTTTTTTTCCTTAGCTTTGCTATTTTCATTTTGGATTTTTTTTTTTAATTTGTCGCATATTGTTAGAAAAACGTTCTAGCTTGAAAGGGAAAATAGATGCATTAAAAAATCAAGAAATAGAACTGGCTTTTTATAAAAAGCAGAGAATTCAAAACATAAAAAAATCTAACTAATGCATTTTATTTCAAATTATTATTTCATACTAAATACTTCTTTAAAAAAACGTATAAATTCAAATACTTTTCAGAATAGCGCGCTCGTCAACGAGTATTAAAGAAAGTTAAAATTGGTTGAAAAATATATTTTAAATGTATTAAAAAAAAGCTCGCTTTTACATTTAATACATATTTATTCGATTTGAATTTTTGACCCAAGCCCACAGTCAAATTCTACGTCTTTTTCAATCCGTTACTTACTGTTATATTCGCATTATTTAATTTTACACACAACGAAAGTACCTAATGTTTGTAAAACGTCGTTTTATTAATAATAATATTTATTAATAATATTTATTAATATCGCACAAACGATGCTTCATTATTCGATTGAATTTTTCCTGTTACCCAATGTAAAATTTAACGAGATTTTGAATGATGAAGAGTTTAATGAAGTGGTTGAGGATGTATTAGTTTTCAAGATCTCTTGAGAGAGTATAAGAAATTGGATATTCGGCTCTGAACATGCAGCGAATTGTCGGTTCGAAGGAATCGGTGAACTGACAACGTGCCTACTAACAATAATCTGGCCCAGCAATGCGCGTGCCCCTGATCACCTATACTTCATCGAGAGCGAGGCAGAGACGGTATATTCATATATACCTCTTGGATCGCAGAAAAAGTTCATGTGTCCCGCGTACTAGATCCAAATTAAGACCTGATAAATTCACCCCCCCCCCAAAAAAAACCGCATCCCTATAGTTCTGTATGTCCCTCTCCATTCCCAGGGGGCCCGTTTTTATTCTCCGCGCCCGTCTGAACGAACGGCGTCCAGTACTACTTTCGGTCCATTCGAAATATATGTGTGTGTGTGTGTGTGTGTGTGTGTGTGTGTGTGTGTGTGTATAGATGACAATGGGGGCAGCGAGGGAGAATATAGAATAGATGGGGACAGTGCCTCGTCTCGCGCGCGCGTTCCGGTAAATGTGAATAATTATTTGTCTTCGTGCAGATCACGTATACGAAGTCATTTGGTGAAGGAGAAGAAAGGAAATGAGAGAGAGAGAGAGAGAGAGAGAGAGAGAGAGAGAGAGAGCGCAATATAAGAATATAGAGTCGTAAACGTGTGCGAAGGAATGTAAATAGAGTCGACGCCTACTTACTTATATTTGTGTATATATCTGAATATATATACGCAACTCTGCCCTAACCTCACCCCTCCCGTTCACGCACGCGTGCGCCTCCACGTTCTTTCGTTCCTTGTTCCTCTCTTTCTTTCTCTATCTTTCATTCTCCTTCTCCCCCCCCCCTCTCTCTCTCTCTCTCCATCTTTCTTCGCCCAACTTTCTTCCTCTCTACTCGCTTCTCTTCGCTGCATTCGCTCGCATCACAGCGTGTCGCACCCGGGTCTCTTTTCGCGCTTGGGCAGCGACTTCGCGAACCGCCTACTAGTAGTACTATAGTACTCCAACTTCGATGCATATATATATATATATATATATTCATATATAACTCGCTCGACGGCTAGGAGCGTATTATAATGCTCCGTCTGCACACTCCCTCTCTCTCTCTCGCCCTTCATCTCGTGTATTTAACAAAGTGCCCGTATATATGACTCGCCGTTCTGTGTTTTCTGTGCCTCTCTCTCTCTCTCCTCTCTCTCTCTCTCTCTCTCTCTCTCTCTCTCTCTCTCTCTCCTTCTTTCCCTTTCTCTTGCTCTTTAATCGTGCACGGGTATGTGCATCTGCATCCCCTCTCTGCTCGACCGACTCTAAAAAAAGCATGACAGAAAAGATACCATATATATGTATATATACACGCGATATAAACGAAAGAATGCAGGCGGCGTCAGATGACGAGAAGGTCGTGGGGAAGTAAGAGAGTGCGGCGGGAAATTTTTCTCAAGTACACACGAGAAGACGCGAGCGCGTCGAACAGTCAAGATGCGAAATAGGTATGCCTATAAAGATGATTATTCAGCCGCACAGCGAGGGAAATTTAAGGGATGCTGGATTGGACCATCGGATCCTAATACTACTTTCAAATTGAAATTCCACGCTTAATGATGATAATTAAGATTCGCTTGAATTTCCGAAGAAAATACGTTTCTTTTTCCTTGATCCAATTTTTCAGCCGAATCGATGGGATTGAGGGATAACTGCCCGGCAACAGTTGGCCGATTTAATGTACGTCGAATTAACGCGCTGTACAGCTCGCCTCTCTGTACGCCAACGAAGCGCGTCGGTCGGCTGGACGGCCGATTACCGCGAGCGCGAAAGATCTAATAAAAGGCGAAACCTCGAGGTATCGCACGCGGTCCAAGCGACATCCATTTTTTCTTCTCGCGAATGGGAGGGCGGTCGATGGATTCGGAAAGCCGGCGTCAACTGGCCGAGGGTAGAGTACAGCGTAATGAGGCGAGAAGCAGAATCGAAAGTGTCGAGTGAGGCGCGCGAACTGTGCACAAAAAAAAAGCAACAGAGGCTTGCCTCTGTGTGCGCACGTGCGTGTATACACGACGACACCGCGCGCGAGCGTGCAAAATTGGGAGAGGGGGGCGAGGCAACCGGGTCGTTTAGCTGATGAATCGTCGGGTTATTCGCAGCGGGGCCCGATAAAAATCATCGCGCGAAATACGTAATATTTATCCATTTTTCAACACCGCGTCTCTCTCCCCGATCGCCTCTATCACGTTCGCTAACCTCTCTCTCTCTCTCTCTCTCTCTCTCTCTCACATGTCCCGCGCCCACCGTGTAAATTAAGCGCGCACGCGCGCGCGCGATCTCTTTTTCTCCCCGACCAGGCGAGCGAAGAGGGGTGGGGCAGAGAAGAAAGGACCGAGGGAATTAATTTAAAATTGCCGGCATAAATCCCGGGGCCGGCCGTTATATTTATCAAAACCTTAATATCCATTAATACAGGCCGGGGCCCGGTTGGGGGAAGGCGGCAAAATTGAAAAATGATTTATATTCGCGAAGTCGGCCGATCATATATATATATATATATATATATATATATATATATATATATATATATACACACGCGTGTATACTTATCTACCCGCGTGATAGCGCGCACGGACTCGCGTGGACAATAAAACGGGTAAGAGAGAAATTGGAGGAAGAGGGGGTTGAAGAATAAGAAAGAGGAAAGCAGAGCTTTAAAATTTATTCGGAGGCATTGAGAAGGCGTCTGTTATGATGAGAGGAATACGAGATAGACTAGTCAGTCGTATATATGCGTGAACACACACACACACACACACACACACACACTGAGATGCACAAACGAAAGAGGAGTAGACTAGCGTGCAAAGAAGGTGGAGAGGGAAGGAGGCGGCAAGGGGAGATAGATACGGGCCAGAGAGCCATTCCTCTTTTCTCAGCGGGGAGAAGGATGCGATTTGAATGCCGCGCCATAGCGAGCGCAGGACGAACCGTGCCAGTGTTCATACACACGCAATATGCACACACATCAACTCAAACACCCGCGCCCTCGCACTCTATTTCGGTAGACGTACAGCCTACTTGAATCTCGGATTACTCCTCCCGCCCTTCTCCTTGACTGGATATTTAGATATACATAATGGCAGAGAGAGAGAGAGAGGAGAGAGAGAGAGAGAGAGAGAGGAGAGAGAGAGAAGAGAGGAGACGGGAGAGAGAGGAGAGAGAGAAGTCTCAAAGCCCTCGTCCGCCGCGTTTCACCGACTCCTCCTCGTCTTCCTAGTAGTAGAGGCCCGAAGGATTTCCTTCTCGCCGAGCTTCTAGTAATCGCGATCGCGATCAGTCGACTATGGCGCTGCGCCAGTTTCCCGAAGCGCCGGGTGGCATATAATTACGGGCTCTGGATTTGCTGTGCGGTCAGTCATGCTCGGGGTGAGTGAGGGGAGGAGAGAAGGTAGGGAGGAGGAGAAGGGCACGATTACCCGCGCCACTGATGATCTGGCTAATTCGCTGCGGGAGGGTAGGCCACTTTACCGCGCATGATTATGCTAATTTGCGAATTTTTGAATCGGGAGACTTTGCTGGCCCTCGGTTAATAATGGGGAAGAAAATATTACGCCAAAGGCTCGGATATATTTACACACGCGCGCGTGCACGCACATATGTTCAGGTATATATATATATATATATATATATATATATATATATATATATATATATATATATAATTCAAGAAGTCTCTCTTCTTCCAAAAGCAGAGTTTACAACAGCGTTCGTAGTAAAAGTTGGACAGATAAAGACCGCTGACGTAACGGAACTCCTTCGTTCGGGGTATTCGAAAGGTATAAATATGGTGATTAAGTCTCAAATTAAATTACATTTATATATATATATATATATATATATATATATATATATATATATATATGTAAACTCTGAATGAATCTTACCATTTACAGTAAACGATAGGGCATTAATTTTAATTAATTTTAAGAATTTTCAGGCAACTCCAAATATCCGTTGCAGTTTCTGTATTATAACTTACTGCTTTTTACGAAATCGATAGACATTATTGAGGCCGAAATATTATTTATACCTGACTTTTTATCGAATTAATAGTTTTTATATTCACATCTATTTATAATATAGAATTCAATCATTTTACGCTTTTTGTTACGTTTATTATTATTTTTTGCCAACAGATAATTCGTTTAATAATGATAAGATTATGATCCGAAAGAGTTTTCCTTGAATTATTTAACGTCGCTGAGCTTGAATTTCCGCATGACCGATGAAATAATGCACCGATTATTTATAGAAATTGCCCGAAACAGAAAATACTTGATCATACTACATTTCCTTCGAACAGACTTGTTTCTTTTTTTTTTGCTTCTCTAAAATTGCCTTCTTTCGTAAATTTTACAGAAACTGCAGACGATCGGCGAGGAATTCTGCGGCCTCGACGTGAACACGCCACTTGGCGGCCGGGAGCCGGTCACCGCGGTCCCGGTCCTCACCTTCGAGGAGACCCTACTGACGGCCGTTGCTGCGACCTCGACCAGCGATTATACGGTCGTCTTCCTGGGAACGAGCAAGGGACATCTGAAAAAGGTGAGTGGCGCGAGCATACAAATGGACACATATGTGCATGTAGTACGTATATACATATATATATATATATATATATATATATATATATATATATATATATATATATAGTGCTCGAGTAGGCGCCCCGAAGATGCTGCCTGGTGCGATTTGTATATGTGTATATATACACCTTGACCTCTGCGCGCCATGTCGCCATTGTCCGCGCGGCACAACGAGGTGTGGTGATAGAGTAATGTAAACTGACAAGAGAGAGAGAGAGAGAAAGAGAGAGAGAGAGAGAGAGAGAGCAGAAAAGATGGAGAGAGAGAGAGAAAAAGAGGGAGAAACTCGTTTTGAGAGCGACGCGATAGCGAGTTGAGCAAAGCCTCACACGAACCAGTCTACGGCCGAGTAAGTCGGGGGGGGGGCAGGAAAGGGCAAGAATGAATAACTCGGGCTGCTTATATAAAGGAGAGTATACGGAGACTGCAGGCCGCGTCGTCTCTTGGTTTTTTTCTTTTTTAATTTTTTTTCCTCCGGTCGATAGGGAAAGTCGGCTCTCTCTCCCTCTCTCTCTCTCTCTCTCTCTCTCTCTCTCTCTCTCTGTCTCTCTCTGTCTCGCCCACCGCTGGAACGCACGGGGACCTCATAGATCTTTTAGCTTTCTGGTTCTTCTTCTGGTTGTCTCGCTATCTTTGTTTTGACGGTATAATATTATATATATGTGGCATGGCGGTAGAATGCTTTTGAGGAGATTCCGATTAAGATCTCTGATCCGCAGTCTCGAGGGGGGCCTTTTCGATGCTCCTGCATTATTAATTGGCTTTGATCTATAAGTTTTAATATATATATATATACGATGGGGAATTTTATGATTTAGCTCTAATATAACGATGCATGCTTGATATTTTTTGATTTATTATATTTTTCAATTAAATTCTATACTGTTGTACTCGTTTTATATAATTATTATTATGAATATTGTAATTATTATCAGTAGTTCATATCTGTCTTGATTCATGCTTCCAAATAAAATTTAACATTTTAGACCATTACCTATATGTGAATTGTTAATTCGTTAGTTATCGAGGCTAAATGACCGATTCTGCTGGTTTTCTGCGAAAATATATATTGAATATGCAGGTTTTCTACGAGAAATTTCAAAGTGCTAAATTTCGTTGGAAGCATCGACGTACTCTCGAAAACAACAATGCCACTTTCGAATATTTAATTATTCTCTGCACTATTGCTTTTAAATCGATAAATATTTTTGTCGGTCTTACAGTCCTAAGCAAATTAAATTAATAATTAAATATTTATATGTTTAATGCACAGCAGACGACATAAATACGATATATTATTGACTATTATTTTCGCCGAGCGCATCGAACAGCTCTTTGTTATAAAATCTAAAAATAGCTTTGCACAATATTAAATATAATATTCATATATAAATTCTATAATTTAGCATTTAGAAATTCACGAACGCAGAATTTGCTCGAGATCGCAAATAGAACGTCAGCTAAATTTAGTGTAACCGCGCGACGATTTGGCGAAGTCTAAATTTCAGATCGCCAAACAGGCATCAGCCAATCGCTTAATTTGCTTGATTAATTGACAAGCAGGAAGCCGTCGTGATATTTGAGCATCGATCTAAGAAATATCTATATCTGGTCGAATAAATAAGTTTTAGTTACTGTTTAGTTACAGGGCGTCAACTGTCTGAAAATATCTCGAGAAGGCCCATTTGCTACACGATTTTATGTACGTCGAAAGCCCAATGTATCAGTCAGAGAGAATTTGATTTAGAATGCTGGGAAATTTTCAATCGTACATTAAGGATTGGAGGAAAATTGTGAACAATAATTTGAAAATTGCAATGCCAGTTCTTTCATTTGCTGTGCCAAAGAGTGATGCTCCAATTTTCAAATGAAAAAAAAAAAGTTCGTTTTAAAAGCTATGAAAAATATTAACTATCGAATACGCACTTTTTATTTTGCCACTTGTTTGCATACTCAGGCGTAATTACTTTTAACACGAGTGTATCGCACACGTTCGCGCGCAAAATGTATTTTCGAATTCGGACGAATGGAAGGGTTATCGTTACACGCGATTTTTCGAAATTAATTTCTGCATCGAATGTGACATTGTACTCTGCTTAAATTTTCTATAGTACTCTCACCGTTATACCGCCGTTATCTCCTTTCATAACAAGGATTTCGCGATTTCTTCCTGCAGACTGCGACCCTCGAGAGCTTTCGCCTGGAGCCGCGCGCAAAATGAAAGAAAGACACGAGACTGGAAGAAAAACAATATATAAACGGATGAATATATGTATTCATGCATACGTACGTATGTAAGTGTGTTACGCAGGAGCCTCTCTACGCTTTTCCAACCTGTACGTATCGTGGTCTCGTTTTGTATCCATGGAAATATATATATATATCTGTAGGGAAAATTTCGAAAAGAGAAAAAGAGACACCGTTGATCCTGATAAAGCGCAGTCACTTTTCGGGAGATTTATTGCTTACCTTCGCCATACCCACTCTTAACCGCCCCTCTCCCTCTGTCACTTCGAACTTTATCCCGGTGTACCTTCGAAAACCTTCTGTCGAAACAATTCCGGACTATATGTGTGCGCGCGCGCGCGTGTGCGTTCGCGTGTCCCGATGGAAACGCAGTAGAAAAGGGAAGTGTGGGCGTGAGGATTTTTTCGCACAGCCTCGGCTTTTCGAAAGGTGAAAAAAAAAAAAAAAAAAAAAAACGGATTTGGTTATATTGAATAAGCTAGATTGGGAAGGATTCGAATTTCATCCTTCTCTCTCTCTCTCTCTCTCTCTCTCTCTCTCTCTCTCTCTCTCATTTCGTCCTCTGTGTCTCTATATTATCTTCTCCCGCGTTCACTCCGATTTTGAATCTAAAGTAGCGCGATGCGAGTAAAATCGAACCTTCCTCTAGCACGTGTGCATGTGCGTGTGTGTGTGTATGTGTCATGCACTTCTGTGGATGTGTGTATAAAATAATACAATAACAATGTATATAGAAGAGCGAATAAAACCAAGCGAATTCTTTGTTTTTTGTGGATGTAATTATAATTTTTCTATTTTATCATGATGATAGTACATATGCATAAATACGTCGAAAGATTAATAAATTGCATGGGAAATTGTAAAAATCCCTATGATCTAATTAAGGTACGCGTAGGCAAGCAAAATTAAGCCACGCATTCTCGAATTTATGTATCAATGTGTAACAACAAGATATAAATCATATTTTCGATAACCTAATTATCGCATACCTACCTTTGATACATTAAAACTCTCTCTCTCTCTCTCTCTCTCTCTCTCTCTCTCTCTCTCTCTCTCTCACTCCATACCTTTCGTCCCTTGTAATATATTGGTATGTATAAATACACAGGGAAAGTATATAGGGTACATCGCATGGCAACAAGCGTATATAGAGACATATAGCTATATTTATCGTTACAACAAGGGGCGAAAACACATCTTCGCGTCTCCCTTTCCACCGTGTCGGCGAGCGGCATCATCGAAACTTTTTCAATAAATTTTCATTTGGCTCCAGTCCTAATAACGGGGAGCAGCTCGCGTAGCGGCCCTTCGTTGCCGTGCGCCGGGGATCTCTCTCTCTCCTCTCTCTCTCTCTCTCTCTCTCTCTCTCCGCCTCTCCCTTCCGCTAAACGCGCACCGAGAGTCAAGGGCCACGGACGATGATGGAGTAAGCACCGAGCGGGCGAGGTCGAGCCTAGTTCACGGAAGTTGAAGAGGCCCCGCCGCCGACGCGCGGCTTCAGATCAATAAGAAAACGCCTGCTGGCTTAATTCGCAGCTCTCCTCGGTGCCGAACTATACGGACACGTACGCGCATGCATGCACAGACGGCTCAATATTGGTAATAACGGAATCGCGTTTATTAGCGTATTCACTCGGTAAGGGTAACGAGGTTAATTCGGGCGAGAAAGGTGTGAGGAGGTGGGGGAGGACGATTGGAAAAAGAATACGAGAATTTGCGACCAATAACGGGGGAGATTGGCTCTTTTTTTTACACGCGAAATTCTCGGACGAACACACGATGCCGCCCGGCTTGATATTTTCTGGCTTCGATATTGCGCCCCCCTCCCCCCGCAGACCAATATTGCTTTATTCGATATAAATAAACACCGTTAAAAATTTCACGAGTTTTTCTAGTGTTATTAAGCTATTTATTTATTATTTTGTTTTTTACAAAATCCTTTTCTCAACACGTTAAATCCCCGACGTTTGCATTTCATTGGATGGATCTCGTTGGAGTAGATTTTTTGCGCACACTTATTCGTAGGGAAATTTTTTCGTTTTTTCTTAATTATCCATACACACGCGCGCGCGCACATATGTGTATATTTTTTTACTGACAAATCCATTGCAATATTTATTTATTAGTTAAATAAGAATAATGTCAAATCATATTTGACCCGGACAAAGGTGATTTTCTATCGAGGAGCAACCTTGGATAATAAGAAAGCGACTGCATGGCTTTCGAATTCTGGATGTATTTCTTGATGTATTTATATATATATATATATATATATATATATATATATATATATATATATATCGTTACTCTCTTCGTCAAATGGAATCTTCCTAAAGCGACTCTGAAGGGCAAACAAACTTATCTCGACTAAGCTTAGTGGATAAAGTCTCCCTTAACTTAATACAAGCAGAAAGTTCAAAAAAGGGTTAAAGTTATTTAAAAAAAAAAAAAGATGAATACTTTTTTCTCTATATTCGAGCAAATGCTATTAAGAAAATACGAGAGAATTGGGAAAAAAGAAATATTACCAGCGCCACCCCACCCTCCGGCGGTACTGATCCTCTATTTTCAACGATTTTTCGAAGCCCCATAGTTATATACATGCAGTTCCTGCTCGCGAAAGTAGATTGGTTTATACGAATTTTCGTTATTTTAAAAAAGACTGCTCGTAAAAAGAAAATAAGTCCCCACCCCCTCCACCTGCCCCCCTTCTCACCCTCTCGCTCGCAGTAATCAGAGACCGAAAATGAAATTTGAAATCTGGCTCGGCTGAGTGCGAATACGGCCGAAGCTTTCCCGATTTTAACTCCCAGATTAGAATTGAAAAGGCTGCTCTGGTTTAAAAAAAAAGGCCATTTTCCAACCCTCTTTATCGGATAGAAAAAAAAACCATAAAAATGATAGGCGAATCCTTAAGCCGGGCTGCCCAAGTTTTTCGTTAAAAAGCATCTCAACCCGCCGTGCGAGTAATTAAACAAAAATATTTATATCTGATCTACGAGCGGGGCAAGGAGTAGGGGCTGCGGAAAACTGATTATTATTCGGAAAAAAGAATCCGTTACATAGGCAAGACAGAAAGAGAGGCTGATTATTATTCGGAACAAACAAGTCGTTAGATAGGCAAGACATTTATTAAGAGCTATCGTATTTGAATTATAAATTAAGCCACTTCTGTGATATAAGAAATAATTTATTTCAACATACAATACTGAAAAGAAATAAAGAAATAAGAAATTTTATGAATTTTTTCTTATTTCTTTCTAAGAAATAATTATGCTATATTAAGTATTTCCATTTAATTAAATTAAGAAATACTTATGCTTATACTTATACTTATGCAAAAACTTATTGTCTTATTGTACATATTATTAAAATTATTAAATTTTTTTTAACTTAGAATGAAAATAGATTGTTGCACACTTTATGAGATAACCGTCATCTAATATATTTCGTTCAGCAGAATGGATCAATCTATTATATTCGGGCATACATAATTATTCGCACAAGTACGAATGCTATATATATATATATATATATATATATATATATATATATTATATACATATAGATTTAGAGCAATCTCTCGGGGCACGGCTTTAAATCTAAAGAATACACAAAAAAGAAAAGAGAAAAAAACAGAAACGTCATTCGGTAGCAGCGTAATTGGCGCGGTTAAGAGAAAATCGATTTTTTACCCTCTCGCCCCGTCGCTCATCGGCCGCGCGGCCTCGTTAAAGCGCGAAAACAAGTTGCCCAGAAATAATTAGCTGTCAAAAGGCCCGGCGGATACTTTCGTTATAACGAAACGCTCGCGACTGCTCGCCCGCTCCGAGCGCACGACAATCAGAACAATCGACCGCGCTCGCCGTTTTCTGCTCTTGGTTTTTTTTAAGACACCCCGCCCACCCCCGCGACCCCTCGCAACGCGCGCACAGAACGTGCGAATGTAGGAAAATTTTTCCTTAAACCACCCACCGAGCCATGCGAGATATCTAGGGCATACATATATATATATATATATATATATATATATATATATATACATATCGGGATTTAAATTTTAAATAAATAAAAAAAAAGAAAAGAAACAAACGTCTCTCGGAAGGAGGAGGGCGAGAATATAAGAATATAACGCGCACCCAAATCCTGAAGAATGGGAATTCGCCCGCGCGAAACTCGCCCCCCCCCTTTGCACACTCCACAGCGTTTCTCATGTGCGTATATAGCCGACAGGGGAAGGTCGGGAGAAGGGGCACTGAAAATCGCTCGCTCGCGTCTGTATACGGTTCGTTCGAATGTGCCCATATACGAGGAGAAAAGAGAGAGAGAGAGACAGAGAGAGAGAGAGAGACGGATGAAGAAAAGGAGAGCCTGGCAAATCCTCCTCTCCCTTTTCCTTGCGAGGGGGAGGTTGGGAACCTCTCGGATAGGCCCCCCTACCCTCTGTCTCTCTCTCTCTCTCTCTCTCTCTCTCTCTCTCTCTCTAACTCTCTCTGTGAGTCGGATATCGGATCCACCACCCCCTTCCCGCGTGTTTGTTTGGGAATAACCGGACGACGCGTAGAGAAAAATTCATCGAGCTGCCGGGCGAGCGGGCGCGCTTGGCTGGATTGATCGAATTTCTCGAATTTCTCGCCGTCTCCAATCGGATCTCGTGTGCGGGCCAGGGGGAGGGGGAGGAATCCGCGAAGGTGTATATAAAGAGAGAAAAGGGGGAAGGGCGGGGGGATCGAATCCATGTGTGTGCGCGCGCGCACACACACACATATGTAGAAGAGTACTATAAAAACTCGCCGACTTTCTTTCTCACTCTTTTTCTTTCTAAATCTCCCCCGCTCTCTCTCTCTCTCTCTCTCTCTCTCTCTCTCCTTCTTCACGAAAAGGATATACGTGTTTACGATACGTTATATATATATATATATATATATATATATATATATATATATATATATACAAATACGTGACTCTCGACGTCGATTATCCGCGGAGGGCCAAACTACTTGTAAGGCGGCTGCGGGGCAAGGGCCCGGGGTCTGCCATTCGAGTTTCCCCCTCCCCTTTGAAGTTCTTTACGCGTTGGATTTTCCGCAGGGATTTTTCTTTCTCGTTGTCATCGCCCGTCGTTTAAAGAACCAAAAAAAAAAGTAAACGTCGCGAGTATCGCCGGGAAACTCAACCCGGTGATGCGCTTTATCTATTCCGAAACGGAGCTTCGGACGACGGAAAATGCTTGGAAATCATGTGTATGGGGCGTTTCATTTTTTTTTCTTAGCTCGCACCTTCATTCGTTTAAAAACGCTCGTCGCATACGTATCTCGACCAGAAGCAATAGGGATGACCGTTTCTATCGAATCAATAAACTCATTCTTCACCAGCTTCTGCACAGCTTGTAAGGAGGAAAGAAAAGAACACGTAAGTTAACGGATACCTTTGCGTAAACCGCCCTGCGCAAGAAGCGCGAAATTCGAAGACTTATCTTAATCGTTAGAGTCGGTTCGCGCGCGCGTTCTAAAATAATCCGACGTTTATGCCCGTTTCCCTCGACGATGATTGACTCTGGCGACTACCGCGCCTGCACGCTCATCGTACAGAACTGACTTTCTCCATTGGGCTTTTCTATATCGCCTCCCCCGCTTCCTATACCTTAAAATAGCTTCACCATAAATAAACCTATCTATTGGCCATTCGAGATCGAGAAATAGAGAGACAGAGAAGGAGAGATAGAGAGAGAGAGAGAGAGAAGAAAGAGAGCGGAAGGGGGCAAGATAAGAGTAAGAAGAAACAAACGAGACGTCGATAGAAGGAGAGAGATAGAGAGAGAGAGAAGTGGCGGGTATCGCGGCTATTTCCACGTCGGGGTGTCGCTTCCGCTATGGCGAATCCAGGCGCGAGAGTTACAGACTTATATACTACTTTAACTGCTTTAGCGCCTTTAAACGAGTCTTCTTATCCCCTTGGCACAATAACAGACCCTAGACACTCTGTCACCATGGAATGGCCGTGAAGGCGAAATTCTCTTGGCAATCGTGTTTCCCTGTTTGCTCGTCTATCCTGTCACTCTCTCTCTCTCTCTCTCTCTCTCTCTCTCTCTCTCTCTCTCTTTCTCTCTCTTAATTTCACATTATTTCGCACAAAGTCGATTCTCCTCTGTTCGTACTTCACGACAGAACGATATAGAGAGAGAAGGTGTAAAAAAGATAGGTAGATAGAGTGAGAAATAGTAAAGAGAATAAAGGGATAGAGAGAGACAGAGAGAGAGAGAGAGAGAGAGAGAGAGAGAGAGAGAGAGAGATCGACGAAGACCATCGCAAAATCCTAAAGAGAGAAATCGTCGCGTAATCGGAGATTCAGTTCCGATACTCTCCCTTTCTTAATCCCTTCTTAAGTAATGAGATCGACCGGAGAAATACGCCTCCCATGAAGATGGTAGAGAGAAGAGAGAAACAGAGAGAGAGAGAGAGAGAGAGAGAGAGAGAGGAGATTAGGGAGATTTCAATCTTTAATCTTTATCAGAAATAAATATGTTTTTTTAGCCCCCTATATATATATTCGATTTTCCGTCGAAAGTCGCTTGAGCTCTCCCCCCCCCACCCTACTTCTGCGCCCAAGTGGATTACGCCAAAGCCCGGCCAGCTTCTGCGGCTTATATTATCGACTTCGCCGGCGTGGTGTATCGTCGAATAATTAGCCCAGCGAAGCGGATGACGCGATATCCATGAGGGGGAGAAGCTGGAAATGGTTGATCGCTTGGGTTTCAAAGAAAAAAAAAAAAAAAAAAAAAAACATGGAGGATAAAAAGGATGGTCCCTCGAGATTTCTTGGGAACTCCAAATCGTTATAATTGGCATAGATCTGATGGCTATCTCGCGATGTCTAACTTATATGATGAGAAAACTAACTCGATTTTCCGCGATATCTTTCGTAAATCGCAAATCTTCGCGGTACCGACGCTGTGCGCGGTGGCGGGGATTTAATCAACTGTCCGTTATACAACGAAGAGAAAAAGCTGCGTGCACATACGCCTGTCGCCGAAGGACTCTCTCTCTCTCTCTCTCTCTCTCTCTATGCACGCATATGCACACATATACATTGTACATTATACAGGATCATACGCCTAGTTTGCATAATTTCTCGCTCACATTATCACACAGCGGTTAAGTTACGCGTGCAGTATGTTACCTTTCATAATGCAACAACAACAAGTCAGGAAGGGAGGGACAGAGAGATACTTTTGTTTTTGCAAGGTTCAAGCCAGAGATCAATTCGATTACCGATTGCACATATATATATATATATATATATATATATATATATATATATATATAAATAATACTCGAAAGAAGAAAGCTCCTCGATTGCGTCGCGCCGGTCAGTTGTGCGCATCACCCTGTCCCAGAGCCTGAAGTGCTGCTAATATACTTACAATGCACCGGGCCCCAGACGCGCGTGCCGCCGTCGAAAGCGCGCGAGACTGCGACACGGTCGGGTAACGACCGTCCCGTATAACGAACCGAGACTGCGGATTATCCGGTCAAGATGCATCGACCCGTTCTGATATTTAGGGGGGGGCGGGCGTTTGCGGGGCACTCAAGGGGGAGAGAGATAGCGATGTCAGGGCACCCCGTCCCCCTCGAACCGATGCCAGAGCCAAGATGTGAAAACACGGCCCTGGGGCGAGTACGCGCACACCTCGTAAGATGCCGAGTTCACGATAGAGTGGAGAGAGGATGCGTATCGAGCGCGAACGAGTACGAGAAGGCGAATTCGTATACAACCAGCCGCCTCTTCTCTTTCCCTCCCCCTCTCCAGGAACAGTGTGTGCGCGTGTGTGCCTGTGTGCGAAAAAGAGGTGGATGATCTCTCGAGTGAGCTTATATATATATATATATATATATTATATATATAATATATATATATATAGATAGAGAGAGAGAGAGATAGAGAGAGAGAGAGAGAGAGAAAGAAAGAGAGAGAGATAGGCCCGCGTAGCGACGGTAGCCCGGCGGCAACGGCTTATCGGACCTGTCGTACAGATTCGCCGGGCCGGTGATTCCCGTTTCTTCGCGCTGTGCTACGCCTTTTATCATACCGCGGTGCAACGAGGCACCAAGCAGAAAACATCCTTCCGGCGCACGCACTCGACTCTGTGCGCGCGCGCGCGCGCACGTGTCTGTATGTGTGAGAGCCGCGCGATGTGACGCGTTTTTCTGATACGTATTTCCGCGCGGAATTGGGCGCCTCTGCCGCGGCAGAAACGGAGAAACGGCGACGGACGGCTCGAGAAAATTTTTCCGCCCTTTGGCCCATCGGGCCGGATTAATTAAGGTATCGTTTCGCGGTGTTTTTGTGTACAGGAGGATCTTTGTCCGAACTCTCGCCTGCTCGAATAGATTCGCGGCACGAGGCGTTCACCCGAGGCCTTCCAACTGTTCGAACGTTTCGAAAATTTTTGCTAATCTTGTTCAATGATTGAAATGATTTCGTATAGCTGGATTGTTCGGATCAGCTCCTGCTGCTTCATGATTTAAAGCATTGAACATCAAATAATTGTCAGCCTTAATACATAATACAAAAACTGTGAGATTCTTTATGCGCTCGAATAAATTTATATCTGATTATTTAACATTGGGAAATTTTTCGGAATTTTCATATATCGTATAAGAAAATTGATCGCTGATTGATCGCCTGTTTTACTTCATTACGAATATGCGAAAGAGCCCCATACAACCAGATGGAATTAACAATATCCGAACGAAAATCTTCGCGATCGAAGGCGGCCTCGCGCTACATCGTAACGTCACGGGCGATCGAGGCGCGCCCTCTTCTGCCGATCCAGCCGTGCGAAGTTCCGCTCCTTTTGCCACGCCGCATCACCGTCGAGCCCGCCGACGACCCGCAGGAATTCACAATCTCCTCGATGGGGCTTCCAGCGATAAATCGATCTTGGCGCTCCTGCAGGTCGATGCTGCAAATGCCCCTCCCCCTCGACCCTCTCACTTCCTTTCTCATCGTACCACCGAGCGCGCATCTTCATCGCGGGCATGATCATCGCGTTGCCTCCGATCGGTATCGTTCTATTTTTGAGCTTATTTTCCTCGGAGCGTTTGATATAGAGGAGGTGCAGAACGAGAAGGGGAGTTCGAAGCTAATTTTTTGCATGCTCTTTATATATATATATATATATATATATATATATATATATATATATATATGATTTTTAGTTCCCTCTCCCTTTGTCCCATCACGCAACCCATCCCCTTCGCTCCGTCGGATAATGCAATATTGATTTTGTTCATCGAGGCGCATCAGCGTTCGGTCATGTAGCAAGAAGCGTGGAAGTAATTGCTCAACAACGCACGAGTTATATATATATGTATATATATATATATATATATATATATATATATATATATATAATGCACATGCTGATTAATATCTTAAGAGAGGTCCTTCAGTTAACTTCGCACTAGTGTAAGTACCTTGCTGATTAATATCGTGCGAGAAATGGAGAGATTTTTGGATTTGTTTTCCTCTTCTAACTTGTATTTTATATATATATATATATATATATATATATATATATATATATATATATATATCTATACATACATGGTCTACTCCTGCATTCTACATGCTTGTCAAACAACTATAAACATTCGTGGATATGTGGTGCATTTATGTGTACGGCATGCTTAACAATGAATTTTTCCAGATAATTTGATCTTGTTATATAAGTAAGATCGCAATAAGTTCGTTTTTATCGAAATGTTTCTTGGTTTTGAAAAAGGGTTTTTTTTTTTAATTCGTATATCCTGGAAATAACAACTCGTCTCGTATCTCTTGATAGAGCTGAATTAAAGTAACGGTGGCTCTAAAAATAAACATTTCTATTTAATTAAATGTTAGAATGAAAGATACGCAAGTCTCGCCTCGTAAGATTTTCATCAACGCAGACTTTCACTCAATGTCGGGTTTGGAGGTAAACAGAAAAGCTATTTAATCGTTCCCTAAAAATTTCACTCGAAATTCGGCGACATTTTTCCGTTTGACTACTGGTTACGAAGAATGAAGAAGCTGTCGAATTTAATTTTCAAAGGGTAAGAAAGTAGTTTATTATGTATTAAATTCAACGTAAATAATTTTATACATTATTTCATCGTGGTCTTTTACTTGCGTCTATTCCGCATTGTCAGAAAGTCAATTTGAAATACTAATAGAAAATGAGAATATTGTCAAAAATTTATAACGAAAAACAAGTTCACAATCATTCACAAATTTAAAATTTACTTTCTAAATTTTATAAGAGCACGTTCTCTCAAATAGTGTACGTATATTAGTGGGTGTAAAATACGAATTTACACCTCAATGCTAATAACCGAGGACTATGTCGATTCGTAAAATATCCACGTGTGCATACACTTAAACTTGCATATAATTTTTTTAACAATGAAATTAAAGTGTGAATCAATGCTCATCAAATGACATTTACGTACATTGTTCAGAGAACACATTTGTTGACTAAAATTCGGGAGTATAACCTTGCATTCGATCAGGCTAACTGCTACAAAAAAAAATTCGTGACGCCAAAGACCATTACTAAGCTAACATTGAGAACGAAGCCGTGAACAATTCGCTTCCACACACACACACACACACACACACACACATCTTGCATACTCTTTTTTGGACGTCAGTTTCATTTGTCTCGCAGCTGTCGACGCGAAAAGGGGCGCGGAGCAGGACGAAAGGCTGGGCGGGTGGTGTCGAAAAGTTACGGGCGTAACCGCTCGATCGGGCCAAAAAGAAAAGCCGCGCACGCCGGCGAGTATATATATATATATATATATATATATATATAGGGTATCGACGATGAATCGAGGCACTCGTGCGAGAGGAATCCGAGGAGACAAACGCGCGCGCAGGCGCGTGACAGAAAGCCGAACGGGTATACACATCTATAGGCAGAGCAGCGCGCCTTGCACGTTTCGATTCTTATCGCTCGCGCGCGCGCGCGAGGCGAGGCCGGCAGAGAACGGAAATCGAGACGAAACGAGGAAACATCGGTTTCGCCGTATATATGCATGGGAGAGGCGTACGTGCGAGAGCGAGAGGGGTGGATGGAGGTAAAGAGGGGGGTTAAGAGGCGAGGATACACTCGGAGGCTGCGGTCTTTGCTTTCCGTGTATATATTATATATACAGTCCTGTACGGCAACGACGCGACGATTGTCTCGGCACGGCCTCGACTTGCTTATAAGCTAGGCGTGTGCACACATAAACACACATGGATAGACATGTACACGCGTACAAAAATGTATATATATGCGGAAACCGCGCCGAATGCGCAATTCGTGTCCGAGAGGCCATTTCGCGGAAGGGTCTATCCCTCCGGTGGGACGCGTATAATTTCACGGGTTCAAGGGATAAATTCCCTTCCTTGTTCGCACCGTCCGCGGAAGTACCCGCGAGAATTCTCGCGCGAAAAAGCTTTGTTTATCCGTTTTTTGCCTGCTTGCTTTTTTTTCTCTTTTCTTTACCAGCTAAGGACGAGTTTTTTTTATACATATCAAAGTTTCTTATACGCTATAAACTATACACACACACAATGTGTTTCATAGGACATTGTTTCAATTTGTGTGCGCGCGCGCGCGTGTGTGTGTGTGTGTGTGTGTGTGTGTGTAGTATATCAAGTATATACGTTTCACTTTGTAAATCAATCGTGGCTTTGATAATTAATATATATATATATATATATATATATATATATATATATATATATATATATGTATATTTCCATTTAAAAATCTGGAACGAAGGATAGGATTAAACAAAAAAAAACAATGTCGTAAAATACATAATTAAAAAACCGCGCATTTATAATCGGGTTCCCCCGCTGTTCTTAAACGATCGTTGAACGTTCGCATGTTGCACTGATATATAGCCGTACAGGCGAAGGATAACCGAACGAAAGAAAAAACTCATCGTACGAATTAAGACGTTCAGGAACGCGGAATCGTACACGGCCGAGCGATGAAATTTAATTCGAGCGCGCACGTGCGTTATTATCCATACTCGCGAAACGAAGATTAAGAATTATGCAGCCTGTATAAGTAAAAGTCTCTCTTTAACCATCTCTCCCCCCCTCACCCCCGCCACCAGCAGTCTCCATAGAAGCACGACCTTGCCTGCAAAGGCATACAATTTATTCCGAAGCGAGGCGTACGACAGGCCGGCGAATGAACGCCGAACAATTAACTTTGCCGTGTATTATTTTTTCTTTTCGACCCTCCTCCCACCGACCCGCCCTTCCCCTTGTCCTCGTCGGGAAGCGAGCGAGGCGGCGCAGGCAAGGACACGCGGTCTTCCAGCCTGTCCTTCTTACTTGAACGTCCTCCCTATTCAATTTCGTCGCAAATCAATTCATTCGTTATCTACCCGCCGTAATTAATCGATTAACGTTTTGCTGGAGCGTGTATGTATATGTCTATATATGTATATGTGTGTATGTATATATATATATATATATGGACCGTGCATTATATATACACCTTGAAATATGTTAGCGTCAAGCTCTTCATCATTGCATCTACGCGTAATTTAAAATTTTTCCCACCTGACTGCAATTTTTTTTTTTGATTTTTTACGGTATCAAAAACACTCAGTAACAAGATTATATTTACTTGCGTATTTATTTATTGTCTGTAACTAACGGCTAGAATAATTCCAGAGATATAATAATGCAAGAGATTCTTTAATATTCCTCATCGTCTTTCCATCATTTTTTTTTTTTTTTTTTTTAACAAATGTCTCCTCCATAACGTCCTAATTGAGTATATTATATAAAATGCAGTATACGTAAACCAATCAAATCATTGTTTTGTACTTTTATTACGTTTAATGCAGCTAATAATATATAATTTACATAATTAATAGTAAAATTAAATTATATTTCATTCTACAGTATGTTATCAGGGAAGAACCATTTAATTCGTAAGGATTGAAAAATCTCGATTGATTTATGTAAAAGACAGAAAGCGTTTTCTTACAGTTTTATTAGTTTGCGCAAATTTTTTTACGAATTAAAGTTAATAGCTTTTATTTACTTTGTTTATTTTTTGGTACCTAGGCCCGATACAACCATTATTATACAATTCTCGATAGATCCGGTATTGGACGATAGTGAACGAACCGATCCATTTTCCTTCTTGAGAGTCAAGGATTAATTCCATTTTCTTTATTTGTTCACTTAGTCATAGAAGTTAAGTACTCATCTCGAATCCCAATACATACTACTACAGCTAATGAATCAAAGTAAATAACGAAATGATCAATAATTTTCAGAAATTCTTTCAATTATTTATTAAAAATGTAATTATATTTTCTGCGTTCTGAACATTCTTCTGCATAACATATACTGAAATCTCTCCCCTTCCCCTAAAATCCTTGCTTAATTAAAGAACCCTCTCTCGCTGTTGTTTGCAAAATCTATAGATAACCAGAGAATTTCTTCATCTCCTCCTTCAGCCACCAGCCCCCTCCCGCCACAAATCCCCGTTACTTTATCGAGAGTTGCCACTCGCAATCGACGATCCTACCACCCCTCGGAACGGAAAAATCGGCCGGATACACGTCGAAGAGTTCGAAAAACAAAGATGGAAATTCGTAAGACAAAAGACCCGGTAGGGGGGTGGTGGGGTGGGGGGAGGTAGGGCATAGAAACCGAGAATGTTCTCTAGCGCGCGCGCGGCGAGCACGTTTCGATTGGTATCGCGTAAGCAGCAGAACGGAAATCGAGACAAAACGAGGAAACAGTGGGCGCCCACGAACAGGGGTAAAGGATTGTGTATATCTGTGTGTGAATGGGTATATGTGTGTATATATATATATATATATATATATATATATATATATATATATGCAGGGTGAAAAGGAGGCAAGATAAAACGTAAAGGGAAAAAGAGAGAAAAGGGAAAGAGGAAAAGGAGAGAGACGCGTGACTTGCTCCGGGGCTGTTCTATCGCCGTTGGCGTATCATCTGTTCCCTCTCGCCCTGTCTATTTTTCCTTCTCTCTCCCTATCCTCTCTGCAGCTCCATCTCTCTTTTTCTCTCTCTCTCTCTCTCTCTCTCTCTCGTTCGAGTTAATTATATTGTAAGTCGAAAAGAGTGCATGAGAGAACCTTGTGGAGGAGAGAGAGAGAGAGAGAGAGAGAGAGAGAGAGAGACGGGAGAGTAAAAATACTTAGAAAAATCGGACGGTTGAGCGATCGGCTTTCCGAGCTGCTTTTTCTTTGCTTCTTATTCTTTGGCTTTTCTCTGCCTCTCTCCTCTCTCTCCCTCTCTTATTCTTTATCTCTCGCTTTTTTTTCTATCTTTCTGTTTTATTTCATTGCCCCCGATACACCTCCCTTTCCTTCTCCCTCAATGAGAATCGTGCGCTAAAGAAGCTCAGTGGAGAGGTAGCGATGGGTGGCGGTACGGCTAGCGCGGGAGGGGGGGGGAGAAGCGTGCCGTGGATAGTTTGCACGATTGCACGAGAGGCCTTTATGGTGTTTGTTAATCAAAATGGAGAATAAATCGTGTTGCTTGGAATAGGACGTGTATATATATATATATATATATATATATATATATATATATATATATATATATATAAAGATCCGTATACCGAGGGTTGATACACCCAGCGTACTCGGAGAGTGGGTCTCACTTTGGGCCGACGTTCACCTCCCATTCTATTATCGTGTTCTAAAGTATAACTGGATTTGTACATTTTTCTAATTTGGATGAATCTAACACGAAGGCAGAGTGGAGTTCGAGATATCAGGGGGTACTATTACAAAGGTTAATGCTATAAGGCTAATGCATTATATATATATATATATATATATATATATATATATATATATGCACATTTATATACATATGCATATATATACATATAATACATACAAATGTATCGTTTTATTTGAATTCAGATAAAATCGAAATTGCAAATTAATACTCACGTTTCATACCGTGCGGTAGAAGGAAATATTAAATTTCTTTCGAAGAAAAAAAAAGAAAAAATTAAGCTTGGATCTGCCATAGCGGTACATTTTGCTTTTTTGTCCTTATAAATAACGAAATTCCACGAGTGCTGGAAATATTTTCTTTGAACAAAAAAAAACAATAATCATGAATTTCATTGCTATGTACAAACGTCGATATATCAAAAAAATATTTCCAGATCCAGGTCTCGATCTCCTTCCACAACAACCCTATAGGAATGCCTCTCCCTCATCCCGAAGTTTTCATAGATCGATCCGAAAATATTTTCCCTCCTTTAATTCCCTGAGCGGTAAAAAATGCACTCTCCTATATATGTGTGTGTGTGTATACCGCATGCGGAGCAAAGGTATGGAATAGGGCGCTCTGCGCATTTTTCAAGTACGCGCAATTGCGCGTAATGGACAGATCCGTGGTCCGGGGGGTCCTCGGCTCGTAGTTTAATGAAGGGCGTATTTTTCACGAATTTGATTGGTATCAACGTCGTTCGTATATATACATATATATATATATATATATATATATATATATATATATATATATATATATATATATATATATATATATACAGTCAAATTTATGCTAGGAATTAGCGTACGTACGCGCGCGCTAGCGGTATAGTTTTTTCAGGTAGATACTCGTTATATAGACATATAAATGCACACCGATGCGGCCTAGTTTAAATCCTCGCTGGGCTTGCCGTCGATCCTAATGCAGTTCTTGCAAAATAAAAAATGTTTTTCACGGTACACGGCGTACTTTTTCGAAACTATTCGTATCGCAAAGCCTGTAGCATTGCTAATCCTAATGCATCTGTTCGTTTCGTGTCCTTTCTTTTTGTTCCTTTGTTTCTGACGGATAGAGAATATTTGAAATCGTTGCAATTTTAATCGGACTGACTTTGCGTAAAAATTATTGTTGCGCGACGCGTGCAAGGAATCCGAAAAGCTTTACACGATGGCCTAATCATGAGCGACGAGTAATCCAGTAGTATTTATCGGAAACTACGGTACCTTGTGAGATTTTTTGAGCCTGTCATTGAGTTTTGCGTATAATGTTGCAATTCTTACTAGAAAATTGCTATCCGTGTAGGTAACTGGGTCATAAGCCGATGTAGAGCTTGATTGTTTGGGAAGTACGAATATATGTCATATATGGAGTTTTCACGGACATATTATACAGATTAATGAGAAATATCGCCGCGCTCGTTAACGATATTGTTCTTATTGTCGATTTGAATTTATTTCAGAAGTACTCGTTAACCAATGGTTCAATAATTTTTGAAGCAGCCATCGAATCTGCGCGAATATATGTGCATTATCATATCTGTGGGAATAAGATCGATTTTCTACACACTATAATAATTCTACAACTATAATTATACTCTTATACATACATACGGTATAGTGACGTAATAATTTTATCCGCCGATCGTCGATCGCGAACGCGCACGGCTAACAACTATCGACCTGCCCGCTTAATTAATACAAACGGGCTAATCCCTCGTCAATTCGAAACGCAGCTGTAGGCATCGAGAGGTAGAGAAAGAGAGAAAGAGAGAGAGAGAGAGAGAATGAGAAAGAGAGGGGGAGAGCCTCTCGACCCTTATTATATTCCACCGGCTTTATCCCTTCGCACCGCCTATAGCCGCGGCAGCAGCAGCAGACGCTCCTTTCGAAACCGATAACATCCCCTGTACGTCGACCGACGATTCCCTCTCCCCACCTTATATATATATATATATATATATATATATATATATATCCCAATAAAGCCGCGCCGCTTCGTTATTATTCCACGGGGTGCGCGCATCTCTTTCGTCAATTATAAAAAAAAAAGAAGAAAGAAAAAAGAAAAAAAGGTCGATTGAGGATGCAGGAGGACGAGAGAGCGAAAAGCCCTGCAATCGTCCAATAAAATGTCAATGGCTGAGGGCGGACGGCATCCCTCGTTCCCTTCGATTCTCGAACTGCCGTCATAAGAATACATCCCCCGGGGTACCGAGCCACCCTCCCGCCGCCAACTTTCCTCCTCCTCTCTCTCTCTCTCTCTCTCTCTCTCTCTCTCTCTCTCTCTCTCTCTCTCTCTCTCTCTCTGGTCCTCTCTCGCTATTTCTCTTTCTCTCCGGCCTATCGCGATTCGCTCGTAAATTCCCGCGCGAGTCGGTTCGGTTATTGAGTCTCCCCGGCCAGTAAACATATTTTCGTATCGCGGCATTTATCCCGCGGGTTGCTCTGCCTGCTGCTACCTCTTGAGAGCCCCCCCCCTCCCAGGTATAGTAGGATGTAGGTGTATAAATGCGCGCGCGCGCGTGTGTGTGTGTATGTATATTGCGACACACCGACGTAGCAGGAGTGCATGAATCGGCCTTATCTGTGCAAAAGTTTTATTGAAGCTCTGAAATGTTTAGAGATAAATTACGCGGAATTTCAGTCTCATACTCTTCTCTCTCTCTCTCTCTCTCTCTCTCTCTCTCTCTCTCTCTCTCTCCCTTTCTCTCTTACTTTCCAACCCCATTGCTATTCGCATTGGAATTGTAACAATAAAAAGGAACGGAAAGCCGCGCGCGGGTTTCGATCATATAGCTTCACAAGTATATATACGTTTAGTATATATATATATATATATATATATATATATATATATATATATATATAAAAGAATACCGCGGTTCGGACTGCGCATATGCGGAAGAGACACTATACGGGGCTTAGGCGTGTTAACGTTCCTGCTATACGCCTATACAGAACATACATACCGAATATCTGCGGCCTCGGTCTCTTTGTCCTACCCCTTGCCCCCCCCCCCACCGCACCCCGTCTGTTTCCCTTTCACCCTTCGCTCCGGTTTCCCATCTATGCGCTTTCGTCCCGCGTCGCAACCATCCCCGCCCCTCCACCCGTCCCCGGATACGACGCGGCCTGCATATCGACGCACGGTACTTCCGTGCAATAGTGTCGGGTTTGCGCGATGCGGTGTCTGTATGCATATCACTGAGCACTGTCGCGTAGAGAGAGAGAGAGAGAGAGAGAGAGAGAGAGAGAGAGAGAGAGGTACTTTAAAAGAGTTTTGAGAACTTTTAGTTTTACAGCCGGCCTTCGTGATTTGGCACTTAGTATTTCATTATTATTGCATTGTAGTGCGTGTCGGTGGCGCATATGGATATATGTAGATTATTGGCGATAGATTCAGAACTCATAATGTAGACGATCCGGGATATTCCACACATAATACATAATTCTCTGATAAATTTATTTGCTCTTCGATTGATAGTTATATCGTGCGCTCGCGGTACGCATCACTTCCATATATATATATATATATATATATATATATATATATATATATATATATATATATATAGGCTTTTCTATTTCTACTATTATTATTGTTATTATCTATTTGAATAGCGAATATTACAGCCCGCGAGGCAATATGGAGGAAAGATCGGGAAATGAGGGAACGTTGCACGCGCGCACGAGTGTATCAAAGGAAATGCTAAAATTTAGCTAATAGAAATACTCTCATATATATATGTAGCTCTTCCGTTTTCTGCCCCTCTCTCTCTCTCTCTCTCTCTCTCTCTCTCTCTCTCTCTCTCTCTCCCTCTTGCTATATATTCGGCTTGGGAATATAACGTCCAGATCCAATCATCATCTCGATTCTCTTCGACGTTTTGCCCGTCCGGATCCTTTGATTTAAATAAGTAGATTAGGATGCGCTCGTGCGCCATTTCGCAGGGTTGGGAGGTATATATTTTTAAGAACGAGGCAGATAGGTAGGTAGATAGACAGATCGATAAATATAAGATTATTTCGATCGCTTTATACAAAAGTCTATGAACATAATAATAGTAAAATAAAGCAAAAAGAATATATAACAATAGTGAAACAAAAAAGAAAAAATAGCACTGCCAATAACGATTTGGAACTGTATATGTACAATGCAGAGGGTGAACGACAGATAGAGAGAGAGAGAGAGAGAGAGAGAGAGAGAGAGAGAGAGAGAGAGAGAGGGAGGAAGCAAGATAGTATATTTTAACAATCGACAATAAGCTTTCACGTTGTTCTATTTAAAAAGAAATGACGATTAATATGAAATCGAGAGAATATTTCAATCGAAATACCCTATAAATATATATTGACCGAAAAACCACGAGTGCGCATACATCATATCGTTTTGAGCGGAGAGACAGAGGGGGGAGAGAGAGCACGCGAGCGAGAGAGAGAGAGAGAGAAATGAGAGAATAACTATAGATCCACGCTTGATAACTCATTGTTCGGAGTATTCGTACGCTTTCTCGGTGCTTCACCGCATCTATTAATAGATAACGAGGTCGAGAGTGCATGAACTCCTGTATAGATACTGCGGGCGAAATTCAACGCTCGGACGGGCGAATGCCAAAAAGAAACAAGCCGAAAAAGAAAGAACGAAACGATATAGAATTGCGTATATATTATTGAATTTTGCGAGCCATCCCGTCACATTCTCATGCTCCGCTCGACGCGAACTGCCCGCGTGTAGCGCGCAACGTGTGCCCTCTGCATGGGCGCGCACGTCGTCGGGCGAGAAACGTCGGAGTTCGTTGTATAGTAGGCCGGCGATAATTCGCGCGCGACGTTTGCGGACGCGCCGTACACCGGTCGACGCGGCGGTGAAACGTCTCGCGGACTGAAGAGTTCTCTCGCAGGCCCCGAGTCCGTGAGGGATAGATTGAGAGTGGCGAAGAGAGCGAGGGGCGGGGGGGGGTAAAGGAGGAGACAGAATGTCGGAGGTTAGGTTGGGCACGGGGGAGGTTCAGAGCGAGGCGAAAAGCGATCGTACGGCCGTATACTCCGCGAGCCGTGAGTTTAAAGGGTAGAAGGCCCAGATGTATGTGTGTGTGTGTGTGTGTGTGTAAGGAATGGAAGAGAAAGGAGGTAAGAAGAAACTATTGAAGCGCGAAAAGAGAGAGAAAGAGAGAGAGAGAGAGAGAGATAATAAAAAGCAGTAGGAAGGCAATACAGAGATGGTATATATATATATATATATATATATATATATATATATATATATATATATGGTATAGTAGTAAAACGAGAAAAGACGCGGTGCCAGTATACGGCTTCGACGGAGCCGGAGGGGGGAGGGCTTGGAAATGCATAGGAAAAGAGGGGTAGATGGTAGAGAAGGATAGTAGGAGGCCGGGGGGAGGGGGGGGGTAAAGAGCGTTAAAGCCTCGAGGATCGAGGATCGAAGTCTCGCGACGAGGAGGAGGAGGAACGCGTCTTCGTCGGCGGGAGGACGACAGATTGAGCGCGGGCGGGCGCGAGAATCTAATCACTTTTCTCCCACGGTCCTACATCCCTCCGACGTCCCTCCTTGCCTGCGCCGCGTTTTCAGGTTTTCGACCAACAAATATATGTGTGTGTATATATATATATATATATATATATATATATATATATATATATATATATATATATGGAGCTCGTATGCCGTTACGATTGCAAAACCCCCCTCCCACCTTCCCATCAATCGATTATTCATCTGTCTTAGAGACCGATTGAGAAATTTAAAAATATTGGACGTTCCAACCGTGGCATTGTTACTTTGAGCTAGAGCATAAATCGTTCTTCTATCATAGCAGTTTTGAGGGGCTGAGTTTTGCTCTTGTATACCGATTGAGGAAAAACTTCTCTATTCATAAATATATCATACGTAAAGATTGAAATATCGTCAATTTTAATTAATCGAGCTTTTTATAAGCGTCTGCTCCACATTGCTAGAAATTTTTCAACAAAATCAACGAACGGTATGAAAAGGTTTCTTTTCTTTTCAAATTTTAATAACTTTTTCATTTCCGCGACGTTTAATCAATTGGCTGATAAATTTACAAAGTATAAAAGGAAGTTTTTTTTGTAATCACTTGCTATAATCTAATGTTTACCTATATAATATGAATTAAAAACAAGATGAGTGAAAATTTACCAATTATCCACCTTAAAACTGATATAAGTACGAGCGACATACAGCTCTATGAAAATTTGTGTAAAATAAATCTTACATCCAGGTTTTATAATAGGACCAATCATGAAATTAATATTGGATATTTTTGATGGGATAACACAAAATTTTCCGATCGTATGGATAAAAATCTATTTGCATTCGAAAAAAGTACAAAAGTGAAAAGTGTATGTTGAAAAATATTATAAAAATCGTTCTGCAGGATTGTTAATTCCAATTATGTACGTGTTTCAGAGATTTTGTATCAATTATTATATCAATTGATACGATTCAATTTTTTAAAAAAAGTTTCTGAATGTAATTATATAGTCTTTTCTATCCTGAAGAGATTAAAAAATATCACAGACAAATATTTATGTTTTTAACCAAAAAATGTTTATTTCGATTTACAATCGAAGAAAAAGTTCTACTTTGTCTTAAAAATCCATTAAAATCAATCCCGTTCGAACGCACACATAGACACACATACACAGAGACACAAACATCCGCATGTCTATTTATAACCTAATATTCAATCGGGCCGATCCAATGTAGACCCTATTGCAAGCATCGGAAATGACTCCCCGCAATCAATCGGACATTATTCTCCCGCGCGCATATGGCCCGTGTGCAGAAGCATAAGTATAAGTCGGTCTGCGACCTGCCCACAAATCGGCTCGAGCGTGAGAATCCAGTTTTGGCCGGGAAGGAAAAAAGAATGCGGGCGAAAACGAAAAGCCGGCAAAAGAGCATGCGACAACGGACAGGCAATAACGTACAGGAGAAGGGGGAAAAATCAGGATAGGCAAAAAGAGGAGAGAAGAAATTTCGCAATGCGTATGTACATGACAAGCTTCTTATCTCCCTCTCTCTGTCTCTCTCTCTCTCACTCTCTCCCCCGCCCGCTCTCGGGAACGCGCGCGATCGCGGACCTCGGGCGGCGGAGGCGCGCGCGCGCGCGTATATGTCATGTTGCTGCGCGCATTAATGTTCGGCGCAGTGAGAGAAAAAGACGGCGAGAGGGGGCGAGCGCGGCGGCGAGAGGCAGAGAGACGTAAAAAGAGAGAGTTTAAAGTTTGCATCCAATCCCCCCCCCCCGTAGGACGCGGCGCCCCGGCGGTAGCGGCGCGGCACAGTAAAAACAAAACTATGCGCGGTATTATAGACTTTATCGCCGCGGCGCGCGCGCGCGCGCGCGCGGCACCCATAAACGTAAGTATTTTAATGGAACATCGTTGTAAATTCACGGGAGAGCATTGGAAATCCCTGCGCGCGCGCGCGCCCGCGCGCAATCCCAGCCGAATCCCGTCGCTCTTTTCGTTTACTATACTATACTATATATATATATGCACGCAACGACGACTGGCGCGAGGATGGCGGTATTATTGAAAAACGAAAAAAAGTAAAGAAAAAAAAGAAAGGAAAATACATATACGCGCGTAGAGGCGTTTTGCGAACGATCGCGCGTTCGTTCCGGTACAGGGGTAGGGGGCAAGGGAAAGAAGAGTATGGAAGTGGGGTGTACATACCAGGTGTCTCTCTTTATCTCTCTCTCTCTCTCACTCTCTGCCTGTCTGTCTGTCTCTCTCTCTCTCTCACACACACACACACACACACACACACACACTCTCTCCCTCTCTCTCTCTCTTTCAACTTTCCTTCCTCACCGCGATACTTATATATCCTTTAATTCAACGAGCGCGTCCCGCGCCGTCGATGGCCTCGGCCCGATAACAGGAGAGGGGAGCGTTTAGGAACCCGCAATTTCTCAGCTGGACAGTTTTGCGCCTGTCTCTTCGGCAGTGGCGGCGCGGCGTTGCGGATTCTGCACGTCTGTATGTTCAGACACATATATAGAATACCCTCGGTGTTTTCATTACTGCGAGAGAGACAGAGAGAGAGAGGGGGAGAGAGAGAGGGAGAGGGCGGGGTAGAAAGAGACTGAGAGAAAAAGCGAGAGATGAGAATCTCGTGCGCGCGCAGGCGCACGCCGAGGTGTCAGACTTTTCACACAGTGCGCACAGACGCGCCTGTTGCTGTTTCTGTATGCGCATATACACATATAGTTCGAGAGAGACCGAGATAGTCAAGCATCGCTGGCCAGCGCTCCCGATCGATCTCTCGAAAAATTTCTTATAGATTCTGTATACATACGTGGAAATGTTTCGCCTAGGGCGAAGAAAGGACGACTTTAAATGAATTCCTGATCGGAACTTTAATCCTTTATTTAATAGTACCTGCCTATATATACATATCTATATATATATATATATATATATATATATATATATATATATATATATTATATATATGTATGTATGTATGTATTTGTGTAAATATGTATATAACACGTGAAAGTTGCCCCGTTCATTGTTTTCAATTTCAGTTGCACATTATAATCTGATGATTATATACAGAATTAGATCAAAAAAATTATCGAAAGCTTTCGTGTGTGCGTATTATGAGAATTTGTCCGATGTTAGTTTCGACAGTCACTGTTCTTTATCAGTACTACATTGTAATATTTTTTCTTATCTTATTTTTTCTTATACTGTTAGAATTACGTGACTATTGAAATACAAAAAAGGAGATAATATGGCCAAAGCCAGTTGTACACGGAAAAAAATTAGTGTGAAGATCTGATCTAAATTATATCGAGTCTTATATAAGCGTGAAAAATGTATGATTGTATTACGTGATGTCATCAAAATATCGTTTGAACAATAAAAGATGTCACGCTCTTCATCAATTGGGACGGATTTAAGCATAATAATAATGGTCATTATATATAAAGATAATTCATAATTTCTTGGCATAATTTGCTTTTACATGAATACCATAAAGGTTTATTTATAAATAAAATAACATTTAACACTCACCATATAATAAAAAATAAATATTTTTCGATTTAATCAGACTCTATCTTCCACGCATTGAAGACTGATGCAACTACGAGCCTTTTACGAGGGCTCGCGTACGTATTCATATTAATCAAAATTCAAATAACAGTCAGAACGTCGATTTGACAAAACGTCAGAGCTTTAAATATTGAGAATAATCGTCACACAAGCGTCTCTCTAAAATGGATTATATGTAATTATCCCAAATAACGGAATAAATAGAGGCGAAGAGATACAAAGCCATCGCTCGATCCTCGATCCAGTTCGACGTTCGCGCGTACGAACGGAAGCCGAAAGCTTATTTAGATGGACAGAGCATTCGTGCCTTCGATTTCATATTTGGTCCGTCACGCGCGAGCTCTTTGACGACTCTTTGACAATTTCAACTGTCTGCGCTCGATTATCGTCGTATCGTATTTCAGCTGTTTACTTTAGCCAATAATTTTTTTTTTTGTTATCATTTTCCATATAATTTTATGAATTTTTAATTAGTAAAGCCTGAAAAGCTAAATAAGTTGGGAATTTATTATAGGACAATGGAATTACATTGAACGTCGTCTCGTTCATCAGAAGGAACAAAATCAGAAACAATATAATTGAAGAACAACAATATGTATTCATTATCGTCCAAATAAAAAAAAAAGAAAAGTAAATTTGCGAACATTGCGTGGATTTATCGCTTTAACACATTGCCACTCCACGATACCGAAAAGGAAGAAATCCTCGATTGAGATTCTGTACTACGTGAAACCATACGAGGAAAAAAAATCCAGAAATTCGAATGATGATCGACGGAAACTTTGAATTTCTTCGTTACTATAATTATCGTTACGTTAATAATAATAAAGCTGTTTCGCTAGACGAGTTTTATTATATTTATTCTCCTAGCTATTCATTCTCCGTACGTCATCGCAGATTCCCAATCACGTTTGACTTTCGCTTAATATAACCGCCGTTGCTCTAATGCAATTAAATGTGCTTCACCTCGACGTGCAAATATCTAATTATAACCTCTGCAGTATGGGAAATCGAGCCAGCCCGTATCTACATACAAAGACGGCAAAGTATCAATCGAGCCCCAAAATGCATTAATGGATCGGATCGTAATTAATGATGTGTGTGTGTGTGTGTGCGGGCTATATATATAGGGATGGACGGGTCGAAATAAAATTTACTATATATTTGCGCGCGCACGAGCGCCTACGTATAATGAAGTTTTATTGTTTCTGAAATCTCGCGCCGATTAATCAAAATGTTATAATAACGCGCGATCAATCACGCGTGTATATATATATATATATATATATATATATATATATATATATATATATAAGCGAGCATCAAGCGATTCGCAGAGATTTATTTATTTTTTTTCGTTTTTTCTTCCTGGCCACGCAAATCATTTTAAAATATATACGTATTCGTTTACATATATATTAGAAGCACTCTTAGTGCAAGGATTTAGAAGTATTCGAGCGCAGTTTCTCAGCTCGCAAATAAACAATAATCAACTGACTTAATACCATATCATATATACTCGTATACATTATACTATGTTACTGACCCGTACATATGTTTATATATATAATACATAATATGTTTATATATATATATATATATATATATATATATATATATATATATATATAATACCGTAGCCGACATCAGGGTGAGTGAGAAAAATGGCTCTCATCAAATGGTCTCGGGAGCACAAATGTGGGCAGATGTACCCTCACGCATACAGACACTGCCCGAAAACCACATACTCCGAAATATACCAAGGGTTCGTATATACATATATACACGAGGAAAGACAAAGAATCAGCGACATTATTATACACTCTACGGTCCTCTATAATACGAAGACGTGTACATGATGCAAAACTCTCTCTCTCTCTCTCTCTCTCTCTCTTAATATATATATATATATATATATATATATATATATATATATATATATATAGATATATATATATTCTCCTCATAAGCGGGTGTAGGGTCTCGACATGAACGAATGGATGGATAGGCTCGGAGTGGACGGGGCGGGATAACTCGAGAAGAATCTGAGAGGTGTCCGCGCAAATGAATCGATCGACGCGAACTTAACACGGGAAGCCGGGGCGGCAGCCGCCTTTGCCAGTGACAGCATTTACTACTCTACTACTATTACTACTACTACTACTACTGCTACTATATATATATATATATATATATATATATATATATGACGCCTATATGCGTTTAATTTGAGAATGAATAATTTGCTGGGCCCGTCGTTTTGTGCCTCACCCCATCCCTGTTCTCCGCCCACTCGCGCAGCGCAAAAGCGCGCGCGCGTGGTTACAATATTATCGCGAAATGATTGATGCGCCAAGCTACACACACACACACACATACACACACACACACACACACACACACACACAGAGGGGAGAGAGAGAGAGAGAGAGAGAGAGGTAATCGAGGAGTATACGGCGTGTAATCTGCTCGGGCGATCGGTAGCTCTTTCTTTATCCTCCTTCCCCTCACCCCGAGACTCTCGTTCACCCCCCTCCCCCTCCCTCTCTCTCCCTCCCGCTGTCGCGTGTTCTGGGGTGACAGCGAACGGTTATATGCAAGAGCACGAAGGAAGGGAGCGAGGAGGAGTCGAGACACGGGAGACACCGCGCGGATGCGCCACATGTCGGAGGATGTCCTCGGACGGCTTCTCTTAATTAGATCGGATTAAACGGATCCCGTAATTCGTAGTTTTGATTGCTTATGTGGAAATTATTGGAAATTATGTGGAAGTTATTGTTACTTGCAGTATCCTCTTGTTCCTTTTATTAACCTTTCAATCATAGACATTAATAACGTAGCTCGGTTCTTTTTTTATATAATTTCATTCGTTTCATTCTTTTCCCAACGATTTTCCCAAAAGGTACGGAGCATAATTTTTTCAAAAACTCGCCTATTGGGAGAGACGCGGAGCGCGAAAAATCTTCATTAGCAAAAACGGACTTCGAACGACCGACATCTCGTCAATAAATAAATAAATAATTTTTACAATAGACTGCTGCTATTTCGGTATAACAGCCTTATTTTTTTGCAAACAGATTAATAAATATATATATATATATAGCTATCCTCCCATTATAATAATTATAATTACTTTACACGGCTCGCCGAGTCCAAACAGACCCAATAAAGGTTCATAACCCATACACACCCACCTGTATAAATCAATTCCTCTCCTTTTCTCTCCACCTATATACATATAATATGCACATACCTTTCTCATTCCAGAAACTCCGTACACGGCTTCTCTCCGCACCTTCGAGCGCCGCGGCTCTCTCTCTCTCTCTCTTCTCTCTCTATCCCGCGTTATTTATAATATAGATTTATGGCGAATTAATTGTTATTGGTTTTAGCGCCGGCTTTTATTCCCTGCTATTATTTCGATATATGATACCACGCGCGCCCGCTTACTTATTTCCACCTCGGATCATTCTTTTATACATAGTGATATGAGCAGTGGGTACATATAGATATATATATATATATATGATTGTGTATGTTATATATGTTATATATGCATGTTATATATTATATATGTGTGATTTTCCACGTTCGACGGGACATTATAATGCAATTCGTTTATATATATTTATAATAACAATAACGCGAAAGATATACCGGCTTTGATAACTTGCGAATGAAGAAATCTCCATTATTCGCCGTTACGAGACGATAATAAGCGTCTCCTCTCTCGCTTGCCATACCTTAAGGATCTCGATGTTAGCGCTTTAATTGCCCAAAATGAAACATTACGCGCCGCCGCGATTATAAATGTACAGATATCGTAAATGTATAAACAATATATTACACGCGCGCGTAAGACGTAAATGTAAAATTCGACCAAAGTATAAGTTTGATGGGTAAGAAAAGAACGAGTCTGCCCAGGGACTGGTGTGTACGTGCGAGCAACGCGCGTGTGTATGGGTGTGTGTGTGTGTGTCTGTATCCGCCTGTGTGCGTAATTAAATTTCTTACCTCTCCGCACGGCTTTTTCGAATTAAATCGCCGTTTAATTTAGCGAGCCCGGCTTTTCGATATGTATGCGTTTATAATTGTCACGTTAAACGTCTAATTTCAATTATGCATATATACATATAAATTATATCACAGCGAGACTTCAAGCGTCCAATCAATTAATTTCACCGAGACATTCCTTTATGTATTGTCATGTGACTCTTAAACCTTTGGTGGAAATAAATTCCCTCCTCCCCCCCCCCTTCGCCCCTTCACCAACGCTATATCCCTCTGTCTCTGTATTTCCCTTTAGCTAATTATACGAATTCTCCGTTTGCGCCTCCCTCGGCTCGCCCCCTTCTCCCCAATCTCTCCGCTCTCTTGCCAACGCCCCCCTCCGTCTCGTCGCCGACCTTTCTCTATCTGTCTCTCTATCTCTCTCGAGCTTCTGCTAGTGCGCTGGCGGGCGGTTATTTAATTAGATGCGCCAGCTCCTGAGTCGTTTGTTAGGAGGCGAATAATCGCTGCTAGTCGTCGCTGCTGTTTCTATCTTATAGCGGCGCGCGTGTGTGCGTATGCGTATGCGTGCGCTTGTGTGCGTGTGTGTGTGTGTCACGACCCAATGCGACCTCTAACCTATGCCCACCCCCTCCCCACTACGAGTGCATCAATCAACAAGCCTTCTTTCTCCTTACCCACCCCCGTCTTCTTTTGACCTCTAGCAACTCGAGAAAAGTAAGCCTCTCTCTCTCTCTCTCTAGCTCTCTCGCGAGGTCTCTCACCGCGACGTAATACAATGCGGAAGGGTGCGCATAGTGTGCTCGAGACGAGATGATAAGACATTGTACAGTACCGGAGAATTGTATAGGACGCGGTGCGCGGAGAAAAATTAGGCGGGGGGGGGGAAGGAGCGGGAAGCGAAAAATATTCAAATCGAAAAATTAGCGGGGACGAAAATGCGACGAACGAGCGGTGGTGGGGAGGGCGGAGAGCAAAAGTTTTACGCGATAGAGGGAGGGGGGGGAAAGGATGGGTAATGAAATTGCACCGGAGCTAATGAACGAAAAGGCGTAATGAATCGAGGGAATTGCAAAATGAACGGCGATTAAGGTCCTGGTGGGAGAAAGAGAGATAAAGGAAGAAAAAAGGCGCTTGTTATTTTTTCGCTCCGCCCCCCCCCCCCCGGCCCCTAGCTTCAGCCCGCGTATATATACGTATAGAGCAGAGTCATTGTCACTCGTCGCCGGATAGAAAATTGAGAAAGAATACCGAGGTCGAGAGTCTCCTCTTTCCTTTATCCTGGCCCTGCCCGGGCGTTAAACGGGAGATCTCTAATTTACATCTCGTCGGAAGGTGGCGGCGTTGGCGAGGCGGGAGGGAGAGGGTTAGCAGGGGTTGAACGGTGCCCCTGAATTTTCATATCACCCATCTACGCCCCTCGCTGTCTAATTTCTAATTGCTCGTTAATCCCGGACCTTGGGGTGCTTTATGTAATTCCCCGGTAATCGTTCCCCTCCTCTTCCTTCTGCATTTCCCTCGCGTTGCGGGTCGGTGGGGTGGTGGGGGGGGGGGGAGGAGGAGGAGAAAAAGCTGCCCGGCTTAATTAAATGCTCTAATTGAATTTATTTTATCGCAACAGTTCTCCAATTACAATCGGCCGGTCATTTATGCGAGCCCGTTCTTATTGACGAGGCTTGCCCGCGTGCAGAAATTTTTCCACGCGGTCCGTAACATTAGCCCGGATTCCGGCTTTATTGTCGTTTGCCTTTTTTCTCTACAAGAACAATCTAATGGGAATGATCTGGTTAGAAAATCGTAAGGCCGCGTTTCTCATAATCTGTGGTTCTGCGAATATTCGCCAATCACTTGAAAGTCCAAGGGTTTCCGTTTCAATTGCATGATTCGACGAAAGGATTCGAAGTATTTTCGCAACCTGAAATATCATCACTTTCTATCGGGGTCAATTAGATTATTTATAGTATACATTAAATTTAATTTATATAATATATTTTATTTGCTCTTGAATTTCCAATTAGGGACGATCGATTATGCCAAAACGAATAGATTCTGGAGTTTTTTTTTTTTTTTTAAATCAATCGAGTATAGAATGGAAATCGCATATTTGAATAATAAAGTTTTAATATAATATATGCCATCAAAATAGTTTGCATATTTTATTAAAAAATGTATATCCTCCAATATAGAAATTTGAAACTTTTACTCATAAAGAACTTATTTTATTAAACGTACTAAAATGAACACCGATATAGAAGAAAATTTATTCTAAAAATGTATATTGCTTTTTGGTTAACGTATTGATTTTTTATTTGAATAGATGCGCGTAGAATAAATGCAATATACATTGGAATTTCTTAGAAATGTTAAATAGTACATTAATCTTTTTATTTGAAATTCCAGGTTGATATCGTTGTTCATAAAAATTAAGCATTGTTCAAAATATAAAAAGGCAATTCAAGTATTAGAGTTGGTTGTTTAATCTGTCAATCAGAAGTTTCGAATTACTGAGTTCCAACAAACAGAACGATTTCATTAGTCATTATTCGCACAGTGGATGCAGTGATGCGTATAGGATGAATTTTTTTTTTTTGAATTGCCCTTTATTTTTATATAAATTTGTGAATTTTCCAATTCATCCTCGATTTTTGTAAATACAGGGCTCTCAGTGCCGCATCAAATTCTTGAGAATAAGGAGATTGCGTATTGCCACGAGCTTTCGTGCTATACTTTTAGTTAGCTTAGTTCATCGGGACTGAATCAGTCAGTTCGCTAAAACATACGAGTTGCTAAAACGTTACATCATAAATCTATATATATATATATATATATATATATATATATATATATATATATATATATATATATATACCAAAGTCCAAACATCGCAGCGCAACAAATGCAGCGTCTCGTCGCCCCGTCAAGCACGTCGGCCAATACGAAAAAAATTGGGAAAAAAAAGGGAAGATGAGAAGAAAATGGGATGGGAGGAGGGAAACGACCGACCCCCCGTCGATCCCTCCGAGCGTCGGGGCGACGGCGAAAAATCATCGTAACGGAGCGCGAGAGCGAGCGCGGCGCCGACTCGGCATTCCCACCCGTCGCCGATAGTAATAGCATCGCGCATTTCCCACACGGGCTGTCCTCCCCTCCTCCCCCTCACCCACCCACACTGCCACCCCCTGCCTAGAGTAGACCTTTGCCGAGCAAGTATGTGTATCTGTGTGTGTGTGTATGTGTGTGCAGAGCGAGGGGTCACAGAAGGCGGTCGATCCATTAAAAGGAAAAAAAAAAGAAGGAAGCAGTCCCTTGGCACACCTATATACCCAGAGTCGGAGAGACGTCGGGGTGTATATGGGCCCTCTTTCTCTCTCTTTCTCTCTCTCTCTCTCTCTCTCTCTCGGGGAAGGCGCGGGAGGCGAGTGAGAAGAAGAGTGAGAAGAAGAGTGAGAGCAAGAGCGAGAGGCGGAAGAAGAGTCGGCCTCGGCCCACGGTCGACTGTATTATTTATATATGTGTGTGTTTCTGTGTGTACCTCTGGTGGTACAGAAAAGACAGATGACGGCCGTCATCGCTCGGTTGATATAGCATTTGCCGCGACTCCGGCTGCGAGAGTTTATTATAGGAGTGTTGCTCGCGCTCTGCTCTCTATTATAGGAGGGGAGGCAGAGCGAGAGAGAGAGAGAGAGAGAGAGAGAGAGAGAGAGAGAGAGAGAGAGAGAGAGAGGCAAAGAGGAAGCATGAGAGGGCGAAGGAGTGCGAGCGTGGCGCGGAGCAGCGAGAGGATAGAAAGGGTTCTATAGCGGAGAGGAGCCCCCCACGGATCGACTTAATTCGAACGTACACGTAATCGCGATCGCGCCCCTCCACCCCTCCCATCTCTCTCTCTCTCTCCTCCTCTCTCTCTCTCTCTCTCTCTCTCTCACCCGTGGCCATCTATGTGTACACCACAGCAGAGAGAGAGAGAGAGAGAGAGAGAGAGAGAGAGAGAGAGAGCGAGAGAGAGAGGCAGACAGATAGAACAGCGTCGGTTGCGATTAATCTACGAGATATCAATCCCGACCGTATTAAATGCGGACGCGGGCGCACTTTCATTAGAAAAGTTGCGAGCCGCACGGGGAGTAAGAGAGGTAGATGGAGAAGGATACATACCTTCGCTCTTCCCATTCTCTGTCTCGCTCTTACGCACTCTCGAGGTCCGCCGATCCTGTGCTCGAGCATGAGAACCGCAAAAGGCTCTTTCAATTTTTCAAATCGAAATATGCTTTTCGCCTTTTCCCACGGACACTTACCGATGCAGTGGGGCAGGACTGTGCCGAGGTCGAGGCAGCATAAGTTCTTTGCGTGTTTTCGGCAATTTTCTCGCAGGACAAAGGGAGAGAGTGAGAGAGAGAGATAAATGAATGTTTATTTCAATATAAAAAGTTAGATGTCCAATAAAAAAATAATAATAATAAAACCATACATAATTTTCAAAATACCGCATAAACGGCAAGTACTAGATATTCGCTTTGAATAACAAATACATGATAATTTTTATCAATATGATGTATCGTCAATCAAAATTAAAGTTAACAATACTACTTAAAACAGAAGAAAGAGAAACAGTGAGAAACTTTTGCAATTTCGGCGTGATGCCAATACTAAAGATTACCCCCACCTTCACCTCCGATATAAAGATGTATGACAAAGCGCTCTTTCAGCGTATAGAAATATATCCATATATATGTATGTATGTATGCATATTTCTATCTATCGGCAATATATGGAAGAAGCTCGTGGGTGGGGGTCGCTCGAGTCCGGATCTACCCCGGAGCGGATCAATGACCAGGAAGTATAATACAGAATGCTGTATGAGCCACAGTTTCCATTTTACACGGGGATCGTTTCGCCAGTTTCGTGTTTCGCGAGAATGTGTCGATTGTAAGTAACTTTGTGCGCGCGCGCGCGCGCCCGAGTGTATGTGTGCTCTGCGCGTGTGGTGCGTGTATGGGTGCGCAAGACGAGAGCGAACCAAGAGAAACGCTATACTTAGAACAAAAGAGGCTAATTTATGCAGATTAGAATTGGCGGATTTTATCTAATATCATAAGCTTTCTCTGATGCAGACACGTACACAGAGAGAGAGAGAGAGAGAGAGAGAGAGAGAGAGAGAGAGAGAGAGACGCACACATGCACGCACGCATGTATATATATTCTTTATTGCATAACATAATAGAATCGGTCGGCTCCATAATCGTCCCCATGTATCTGCATATATATATATATATATATATATATAGGGATTACAGGTCGAATAAACTAAGGGCCCGCAAAGCGTTACTAACGCCAATTTTCCAATCAAAGATTATCTCTTACACGTTGAACCTCTTCTTTGTTGCGATTTTGCGCGCGCCCGAAAACCCACCCCCGCGCCTAAAACGGCAACAGTCGTAAATTCCGATAGCAGCGCGGATGATCGACCCGAGCGGCGGCGCAAGCGCGCGATGATAATGCGAGGCCAGAGCTGCTAGCGCGAATTATATAACGGCGTAATCGGCGCGTGATGTTTATTGCCTCGATTCTCGCGGTATTTATCGGTTTTTATAAACACCCTAACCACCACCCTCGACTCCCCTATCCCCAAAGATTTACGATCGAATTTTCGCCAAATACTATAGGTACAGAGTGATACGCGGTTATTACATTGTATATCTCGAGTCTGGAAACGATCGTGTCGTGCATGATATTTTCGAATTTTCGGCTTTTGGGTCGTTACCGACGGGGCGAGCTTTAATTTTTAACGAGCCGCGCGATTCTATTTCTCGCTCTCGCCTGGGTATATTGAATTTGGATTTTACATGGCAAAAGTCGAAAATACTTGTGCGACTATAAATTACTGAGAGCTGCACATATCTGGGCATTTCGAAAAGAAATGGATCTGTGCTCCAAGTTTGCGGTTTCGTTAATTATTATTACAGAGGTGTCTTCATTGTAGTATCCATCTTGGAAAATGCAAGAGTAATACGCGTATTGTCCTACAGGATTTGTTTAATAGATCAATTATTCATGAAAAAATGTCTCGTCTCCTCATTTGTAATTATTAGCGGGATATACTATGAAGATTCTAAGATATTATATACACACACGCGCGCGCGCGCATTCGTACACAGCGTACATAACTTCGCTCGGGTATACACAATCCCAATATGTCGCTCGAGAAATTAAATCTGCGCAAACAGGCTCCTTAAATTATGTTTATCCACGCCCGTCACCCGTCCTTCCCACCCACGAAGTAACGATCCAATGACGGTGCAAGCTTCGTTCGTTCGCTCCTTACCGGGATGGAGTCTTATGTCTTGCTGCTAAAACGTCGATTTAGATTTTTCAACCGCTTCCATTAGTACTATACATGTACATATCAGTGTATATATATATATATATATATATATATATATATATATATATATATTAGCTTCTTGTGAAATTATTTATCATGGCTCTCACTGGTTCTCGATTCTCTTGCGTAAGCTTGCTGGGTGGGATTTAAGTTATAAGTGGGTTGCTGCCTTTGTCCGCTATATATATATATATATATATATACTATTTTGCCTTCGAGCATCCCCGCACGATAGCACGTACGGAGAAAGATCGCGCGAACGCTATTGTTTTGCTATTCGATCGCTCCGCGCCTCTGTGCTTGTCTGCTCTCACTCTCACAGTATAAAATTATACAAATAAACCTAGCTCTTTGCGTCTACGGCTCCCTTGACTACGTGAGAAGCACGATCGCTTCCTCATATATATATATATATATATATATATATATATATATATATATATCCTCATTCCTTTCTCTGCACCTCCTCCATCAGATTCGGTCGGTTTTATATGCAGAGATTCGACCTCGAACTAACGTTAATAACGTCGATTCGTCGCAATCCGACAGCTTCTAAGACAACATTTCACCCATTTGCCCATGGTCTGACCTTACCCCAATGTATTCCACTGTGTATATTATCTACATATATATATATATATATATATATATATATATATATATATATATTATCCTTCAATCCTATCGCCACAGAAATCCGTCACGCAATTACGCCTAATGGAAATATCGCCCACGTAAAACAAACAGCCTCTCATTCTGGGTTGTTGCTGTAGGCTACGCGTGCACCGGGTCGCGGCGTGGTTCCTGAAACATGAGAAAACAGCTCGAAACCCTAGGTGCAATTGGATCTTACAAAATCAAAATTTATTTAAGATAAAATTTCGTACGACAGGTTAAGTATTGAGGTATGAAGAGCCGGTGCACGAGAGCTGAAACGGGATGCGTGAAAATTACAGCAAATTGTCAAATACAAAAAAAAAAAAGTTATTTTGATTGGCTTATACAAACGACGCTCCCTTATATAACAAGGTGCAATGATAAAGCGGTCGTTTTTAATTGGATTTTTCATAGAAAATACGACTTTTAAAGATAAATTGTATAAATGTAATGAATTATCTAATACACGTACAATTATGTGATCTGAAAGTTTTGTATGAGATTTTTTTTGCAATTCATCGCATTTCGGAAATTAAATACGATAAGCATGATTTTGCGGTTTTTATTAAAATGTCTTTTTCCTTGCTTTTCACAATGGCATTTAAATTAGAGCTTATTCGACATGGGATGTTTGTAATCAGTGTACGAATGTACGTGAAAATTATAATGATGTATCGTTTGTCAAAGCCAATCAAAAAACGTTTTTTTTGTTTTTTAATTTTCCATTTGGCTGCTTGCTGTAATTTTCAGGAGTCTCTTTTCAATCCGCGTGCGTCAGTTTCTCATAACCTACAACACTCGACCTATCGTATGAACATTTTTTTTTTTTTACACTTTTACTTTGCCCATTCAAGTTCAAGCTGGACGTTCGAGTCAGTGGTCGGAGTTTCGAGTCACTGTGCGCCGTCTCTTTCATAAAAAAAAAGTGTCTTTTCACAAAAAAGTATCCCGTATCTGTCGAGTGCCGAGCTGTGCGGTATCTCATTGGAGGAGCTGGCTAGCAAGGGGACGGAATAAGAAAACTTATACATCGCTATATATACATATATACATTATAACCGAGACGAGATGCGCGACCGAGAGCCGGCGCGTTCGAGCTCGAGCCTTCCGACTGGGCCGCCGCTTGATTTAATTATCATAATAGTTCTCCTGACTCTCCTATCTCTCTCTCTCTCTCTCTCTCTCTGCTGTGTGTCCTCGCTCCCGCGCGACAGTCGGAGGCACGACGATGCAAACATAATTAAGGGTTATGAGGGGCGGATGGCGAGTGGAGGGGGGGAGGAGGAGAATGCGGTACCGCCTCATTAAATCGTCGCACGGCTGAAACTATCTTTCGCGCTCCGCGTAGGCCGCCTCGGCGTTATGCTCGCCCGCCCGATGCCTCGCCGGCGGTGGGTGGCTGGGTGGATGATAACTTCGGCGGGCGACAGGGGCGTGGAGAGAGGGGAAGGGGAAGAGACACGGTTTCCTTACCTTCCACCTCCAGCGCTCGGAGTTCGACGACGCGACGTCTCACCGTCTGGTCGCCTCTTTCTCTTAATTTGTCTCTCTGCTGCGCATCTCGTCCCGCCTCCCAACCCTCTCATACCTTGTCTCATTCTTTTCAGTCCCATAATCTCTGTCTCTCTCTCTCTCTCTCTCTCTCTCCCTGCCTCTCCCCCTATCCGTTTCTTTCTCCCACGAGCTCACCAGTCTCGCTGACTCGCGCTCGCGTACTATTCTTTATATGTATGTGTATATATGTATATGTATATCTGGAAGTATAGCGAGCGCGACAGCCCGAGAAACTGGAAGTAATCTCGAAACGCGCCGAGCCGTTCAAAAAGAAGGCGAATCCGCACTGCAGTTCCTCCCCCTCTCTCTCTCTCCCGCTCTCTCTCTCTCTCTCTCTCTCTCTCTCTCTCTCTCTCTCTCTCTCTCTCTCTCTCTCTCTCTCTCTCTCTCTATTTTCCTCCCTCCTTCGCACGGAAGCCAGTTCTCTTATCCAGGCAGCTTTTATAGCGCGCTGGCATTTTTCTAGAGCTGCGCTCCGTCTGTCTTCTTCGACTCTCCCCTTCCCACACCACCCGCACCCTACCACCCCCCCCAGACACTATTTCTTCTACTCGCATATACCGTGTTTTAGGTTACTCGGTTTACGGTGTCTTTATAACGCATTGCCTTAACGAGCCCCGAGCTTTTTTTTTATCCAATTTTTCTTTCAACAAAAAAATCGACAAAGTTGGGAGTTTAATTAGAGAGAGGTGAAGAGAAGTCTTTCCTCTTAATAAGTGCGCGCCCGTGGATGTCGTCAAGAGGTCACGGTCGCTTGGTCAAATACAGGACCGAGGAAAGAGGAAGGAATACCAATTTCGTTGTTTTCTTCAAAATTCTTTCCGGGACGCCTCGCGCTCTTCACAACGGCAAGCGGGTCGGGGGGGGATGATAAATTCGATTAATCGGCCCCTATCCTCGTTCGTTGCACGGGCGGCGTCCAGCCGCGATTCCTGGTACGTAGTACGCATATACTACAGTTAGGAGACGCGTGTACGGATGGGATTCTTGCGAGATCCATACGATCGTATTATAATGCGAAAGGACGTTCGGTCGGTAATTAAATGGCTGGCATAATACGTCATCGCTATTCCTATTATGATTACGATTATTATTATGATTATTAATTATTTATTACTGTTTTTGATGTTGTTGTTATTATTGTGGTTGTTGTTGTTGTTGTTGTTGTTGTTGTTGTTGTTGTTGTTGTTGTTGTTGTTGTTGTTGCTGTTGTTGCTGTTGTTATTATTATTATGATCGCCGCTCGTCGTCAACGGCTGCGAAACACCCGTTTCCATTGATCAAAATATCTCTGCTATTGCCAGTTACAGCGACTTTATGATCTTGTTAGCTGCTCGTCTATGCGGGCATTTATCTAACATCCCTCCATTAACACGTCTATCTGACCGAATGCGTTTTCTCTCCGTCGACACTATCAATAGATCAGTACGTGTATGTGCGTGTGTGTGTACGGGAACAATTTTGAATAAAATAGCGATTTCTTTTTAATTGAATTTTCCCAATGAAGCACGAATGCGGCGTCTGTAGGAAAATTGCGCCACTTAGTCGTAGAGGGAGAAAATTAGATTTCTCGCTTCGCGCCGGCATGATGGGAGTCCGTATCGTTTTACGTTCGACGCCTTCGAGCAGGTTCTCCAGTCCACTTCTCCCTTGAAATCCGAGGCATTGAATAGTATTCCAATAGATATCTGTGATTTACACGCGAGTATGTTTTTTTTTCGCGACCGAGTTTTGAGTTACAATACGTTTAACCCTGCCATGCTCAGTGGATTAGCTTATTGATGGCACTAATATACGCGTGCGAGCGTGCGCGTGTGTGTGTGTGTGTGTGTGTGTGTGTGTGTGTGTGTGTGTGTGTGTGTGTGTGTGTGTGTGTGTGTGTGTGTGTGTGTGTGTGTGTGTGTGTGTTTGTGTGTGTCTATTTATGAGATTTTGCATAAGCTCGGTGCATGTAATATTATATTGAAGCTGATATTAAGCTTTTTTACGTTCGAACGATTCAAGCTGTTTGTTTGTGTGTTTCTGGTAGTTCGAACGTTCGAAACAGTTTATAACCTGTAAAATACCGATTTCGAGAGAAAAAACCTTCCATATACATCAAAATCGATTCATTTTATTTGCAAATATTTACAAAAAGTTAAGCGGAGCTGACGTGAAATTCAGGACAAAATTTTTCCATTTTTATAAAGAACGCTGAGTTACTATCCCAAAAATTGTTATTCGGAGACTTTTTACGGGTATTTTTTCCGTAAATGTCGAGTTCGGCAATATTTGATGTTGAAGGAGTTGATAAAAGTATGTTTTTAACGATTTTTGTTATGTTAGTCAACTTTATTAGTTTTGCCACTATTGCAATAATTAAAAACGCAGATTTCGTCGTAAATTTCGATCAGTTACATATCTTAGTCCGCTTATAGCGCCATGTTGAATGAGTAAAATGTTTTTCAACTCTGTGTATCTGCTACAATTAAGGCTTATGACAAATTTCGTTATTCTCGCGTAATATGTGTGAATGCATTTGGAATCAAAGTGGATTTAAATTAATTTGAATAAGGTAGAGCAATAATATGGAGAAATAAATACATAAACAAATATTATCTTGACATATTTAAAAGATTCTCAATAAGTTTAGGAATTTAAACGTGATATGTGAAAATAAATAGGGTAAATTGCATAAAAAATTTGTTCGAATAACAAAGGGGAAATTGAATAAAATGGTCTCTTAGAAGATATAGAAAAACCCAGATGGGGTTTTAAGTATAAATTGCTTCCTTTTGAATTTACGCAATGGCATCGAGTAAACATAATATGTGATAAATTAATAAATATTTTCATTGGTCTTACAGTCCGATTAAATCAATCGAAAATAATTCGTAATAATATCAATATATATTTATATTAATATTAATACATCAATATACAAAAATAATAAAAATAAAAATTAAAATCAAAAATTGTAATGACAGTCAGACTGTCCTTGTATGCAATCACTTCCGTGGACCAATCTGAAAAAATATTAGCTGAAAAAATTTCTGTTAGTAAAATGCAATCTGACCACGCTTACCTAATTGAAGACGTAGTCCAACGTTTCGAGCTCGCTACGACTCCTCATCAGGGACTAAACTAAACCTTATATTCTAATCTATATATATACCTATCCCCACCACCAAATTTAGTAAATTAAATATAAATTTCCCCTCTACACAAATTGTCCAAAACCAATCAATTTAATAAGGAATGATAAACACTGTCCAATCTACCAGACTCTAACATTAAATTCATATTATTTTGATTCTTGGAAATGTGAATACTTTCAAGAGTCTCCCTTTTATACTTATTATTCATATGATGTTCTAAAATATCCACATTCACAAAATCAAAAGAATGTAAAAACTTTAAACAATGCTCCTTTCAACCGAAAGTAATATGTGAGCTACGTAAACTATATTTATGTTCAGAAATTCTCTTTTTTAAATATCTACCTGTTTGTCCAATGCAGTATTTATTACAATCCATACTATTAATTTTGTAAACAACTCCAGATTTTAAACATAAATCATCCCTATCATTGCAATTATTAAACAACTTACTTAAATTATTGCTATTTTTTAAAAAAATTTAAATGTATATCGCGTCTCGCGATCGAGATCGAATCTTTGATAATCTTACCGTATACTAATACATCAGCTGAAAATACATTACGCGAAATTCCAGTGCAAATTGATTTCATGATGTTATTCGTATGCATCTGTATATAAAATGCCGTAGATACGCGAAATAACGCGCTCCTTCTTATTTCGTCGAAATAATGTATCGCGAAGAGGGTGCCGGGGCGTTTGGTTAAGAAAGAGACACATGGAAGACAGATAGAGGTCGCGAGACGCGGGGCCAAACGCGGGCGATTTTTCCGCCTCTCGAAAGGGGCTCGGTGCCTCTTTCCTCCTTTTATTCTTCTATTCTATTTAATCCAAAAGCCATTGTCTTATACGCTCCTACGTACGCGGAGAAACGAACGCGCGACATTTTTCACCGAGCGCTGCCTCGTCCTCCTCGTCCGTGGATTTTACTCGGGCGAGGACGGACGGAACCAAAGCTCGCCGGTTCGTGAGTGTGCGGACGGGGGATACGGCGGGAGGAGAGAGAGAGAGAGAGAGAGAGAGAGAGAGAGAGATAGAGACAGAGAGAGCACGCTGGAAGATTAAAGATCAAGCGCGAGCGCGTTCGCGCGGGATTCGCGCAACGGAATGACGAATCGTCGTTATACTTTTGTTTTATAACTTTAAAAGGTCCCATTTGTCTATAAAAATATCACGACCAGGGGATATATATATATATATATATATATATATATATACATATATATACGAAATGCGAGCTAGAGCTTCCGCAGTAAAAGTAGCGTGGGGGGGTGGAAGAGTAGTTCCCATTCGAAGCGGGCATCCACACTCGTAAATTCGCTCGAGAGATCTCGCGCGCATTATCCCGATATTTTACGCTAGGATAAATCGGGGATGATCGCAGTAACAGCTGGGGAATGCCTCTATCCTTCTCTCTCTCTCTTTCTTCTCTCTCTCTCTCTCTCTCTCTCTCCTCCTCCTTCTCTCCTTCCTCTCGGCTTCGATTGGAATCATCGATTGAAAAAGAAATTTCCTCGGGTTAACGAGCTTTAATCCGCGCGCAGTCTTCCTGAATGTCCCGCTCCTTTACTCAATCCCACCGCCCCTCCCTTGCGCTCGGAGTAATGAAAATTCTCCGTGAGGAAATCCAGATAGAAAGAAGGAGGGAGGGAGAGAAAAAATTGATCGCGAGAGTCGCGGCGCATCAAAAGATTATGATTCAACGAATCGATCACTCCTCTTTCTATATATATATATATATATGCTTCGAATTGGAAGAGGCCGAAAAATGCCTTTCTTTTGCCTGCCGCGCAAGAAGTATCGATACATACATACTATAAGAAATGATCGTCGTCGCATTCCTCGCATGAAAATCAATGGCGTTCTTAGCTTCTCGCAATAAATTATAAAAACGAACAGCCACTGCTATACATTTCGCCATTGCGACTGAAATAACGGATTGGACCTTCTTTGGTACTTTGTCGAATAAGCAACAGTGTCTCAAAGACTATCAAATTATTAGAGATCTCAGTATGTAGTAAGGCGTGAACAGTTCATTAAGAAAGAAAGATACAAAAAGTTACGATTAAAAGTTAAAATAAAACGAAATTTATTTTAAATGAATGAAAGAAAGCATACTGAATTCTCTAGCAACTGTACTGCACTCTCTCTCTCTCTCTCTCCCTCTTTTCATCTCCCACGCAATTCTTTGCCGAAGAAACATCCTGAATAATAAAGATCGCAATATGCTCATATGCTTTATATATCACGATTTTCTAATAAATATCCTAGTACGAACTTATATATATATATACGTGGAGCTATTGTATGTCGGGCTACAGGTTATTCGGTACACGTTGGCCTGAAGTAGAGGAAGGGAGAGAGAGAGAGAGAGTGAGAGAGAGAGAGGAGAGAGAGAGACCGAGTTAGGTACGCACCGCGGCGCAATTTATCTTTTTACGAGATACGGCTCGCTTCGATCCATCAAGTAGCGCTCGGGTAAAGGACGCTCGCGTTCGCGCCGCCTGATGCCTCTTCCCAACTGCCACTCCCCCGCCCCGCGGATAATTAAAAGTTCCATCAACTCCCACCCCCCCGCTCGATATACCGCGGCTGACATTACTTAATAAGCATCCCCTTGGTTATGGAGCCTCGGGAGAAGATCTCTCAAACCCCTGTCGCCCTCCCCCGCCGCCCATCGCTCTTTCTCTCGTGCCGCGCCGCTCTTCTTTCGTGATCTTTCGCGTAGCCCGGCGCAAGTCGCCCCCCCCCCGCATCGCCGGATCGTAAAAGTCCCGTACAGTTAGAGAAATAAGAAGAGCAGATCGAGAGGGGGGGGCTTGAGATCGACTTCTTGTTTTCTGCGCGTCTCTTCGTTTTTACCTTTTTTTTTCCTAATTGAGAGAGGCCGGGGGGAAAAGCAGGCATATAGGCCAAGTGCGCTGAAATTTCGTTTTTTCCTCCCTCCTCCAACATAAAATAAAATAGAAAAACCATCGCCACCGAGAGAGAGAGAGAGAGAGAAAATTGAATTACACATTCTCAATTTTTTTAAATACATACAGACATACATACATACATATATATATATATATATATATATATATATATATATATATATATATATGTATGTATATCTGTGAAATCTTGTTTCACGATGAGATTATCTTATAATTATATAGGGAGCCGCCGGGCGGCGCAGGGGCAGGTGAAAGTTTTTCCAGTAATCTAATCTTGAGTCTACTATATATAAATGCGCGTGCGCATTGCTCGTAATTCATTATCATTATTTATATATATATATATATATATATATATATATATATATATATATCTACACGAATGTATGTATGCACCTACTAACGATTGATTTTCTCTTCTTTTTTTGTTGCAGGTAAGGCATGCCGTGAAACTCACCACATATGTACATATAGATGTACAGATACACGCATATATAGTTCATAGTAATATCGCAGAGTGTAAACTTTCAGTAACCGGATAATCCACCGTAAGTGACATTGATTTGAATTAACAGCTATATAAGGTATCCGTTTCGAAACCTTCCCCCCCCCCTCTCCAGGCCATAAGTCATCCTTGCCCGGGACTTTCGAGCGCGCGCGTCGTCGCGTATATTAATTATACCGGTGCGCGCGGCCGTTCCACCGCGCGATTCGACAATAGGATATAAACGTTTGTTCTTTAATGCTCGTCGTAAAAAGGCCGCGCAATTCTGCATTGATCGATAGAAGATTGGAAAATTGAATTTCAAATTATTAAATTGACTAATATTAATGATAATTAAATAAATGCTGGGACGTGATAAAATTTAATGTGTTCGTATATTTATTCGATATTATACGGATGGCATACCTATTTAATTCATTTACAATGTAACGCCGACAATAAGAGTTGCGAAATATTCATAACTATGGCTTTGTCTATCATTACCATAATCCAATCAATGATGAATGTATTCTGCAAAACTGTATGTAAAAGTATTTCGATATATCTCGAATGCATTTTCCCGAGCCATTGAGAAACTGTCTTTTATAATAATTCGCCTGTACTTGAACAGCGTACGCCTGCTCAGTCTGCGAACCAAAATATCTTGCGTCAAACTAACAAACGAAAAAAAAGCCACTCAATCCGTTTTCCTCACGTTAATCCTCGAAACCGGCTTCGACGACCCTTCACACCGACTCGCTCTACGCCTCCGATCAATTACCCGCGACAGACTCCACAGGGAAAGAATCTTCCCTACCTCCCCCCGCTCTCTCTCTTTCTCTCTCGCCCCCTCCGGCGTATATGTGTCAAAACGGCTAATGAGCAACGCCTCGTGTGCATACGCGCGCATTACCACCAACCCGCGGTGCTTCCGTATCCGCGCCCTCGAGATAGAGACGCGCGACTCATCTCGTAGGGGGCGACACCACCTCCGCTGTCTCTCTCTCTCTCTCTCTCTCTCTCTCTCTCTCTCTCTCTCTCTCTGTCTCTCTGTCTCCATGCGTCCAATAAAAGCCAACCATCCTGTCGCCTCCGTCTCGCCTCCTCGAAGAGTCGACTCGTGAAATCGTCAGCCGCGCCATCGCATAGGCTCGACTACGAGCGCGCGCGTCGCCCCCCGTCGCCGCCGTGGCCTCGATTCCGCCGCCGCGGCCCACCCCTCTCCCGCCCCCCGCCCGCCGAACCGCCCACCCGATGTAAAACCGCGAGAGCGCGCACGTGGGTGTCGGCCCTTATTGTCTCCTCGGCGCATCGACGACGGCTGCGTATTCTTCCGCTGCTGTTCGTACATCTCTCACTCGCTGTCTTTCTTTCTCTCCCACTCCCTCTCTCTCGCTCTCTCTCTCTCTCTCTCTCTCTCTCCTCCCTCTTTCACTATCTGTCACTTGAGATCGTCGAGTGCGTGTATATTATCCGCATATAACGATTGCAGCCGTTGCAGACGAACGAGTTACTTTTTTTTTGTCTTGCTATTGTTTTTTTTTTTTTTTTTTTTATGAATAGCTGCTGATGAAGGATAGGCAGATATCGATAAATATATACTTTGCCGTGCATTATCATATGAATGTTAACAATATTTGTATAATAACACTGATGAGCTTTGCGATGGTTCTACAATTCAAAGTACCTGTTAATCGTGTATGATTGTTTCGTGACAATGAAGTAACAGGTCTTCTAAACGGGACAGAATAACTGTAGCATCGTGATGAAAAAACTTATTTCAGTATACAATGCAATTATCCTATCGAACAGAATCAAGAAAAATAACTGTTCGAAAGTAGATTTATTTATTTCAATGTATAATTCATCCTCAGAAGAATCGCCAGAGGAAGAGAAAGAATAACAAGCACATAGATAGATAGACAGATGTATATTTATGTGTATAGCTAGAATATATATGAATATTAATACACTTTAATAAAATATTTACAATAGAGTAAAGACATTAAATTAAAGATTTTTAGCAGAAATGGGCCAACAGAGGGAGGGAAAGAGATATTGAGAAACAGAACCTTTCCCATCAGAAAAAATTCGAGTATTGCATTGTTAATAATTTATGTTGTCATGAGCGTAGGGTATATGCATTTTTCGTTGAAAATACTTTCCTCTCCCCTAGACCCCTCCTTGGATAAAATTTTGCGCAACTCTTGCGCGCCAAATGTAATATACTTCTATTATGTATGTATGTATGTATAATATATATATATATATATATATATATATATATATATATATATATATATATATATAGACACAGATAAACACGTAGCATAATAAAATAATAAAATTACCTTTTAAAAAGACGAGGATGAGGAAGTAGAAGAAGGAAAAACAAGGATGAATGACAAAGTATCTTCCCGCGCAATCCTGACATGTCTCTGCTTCCGCTGCTGCCACCGCGGGCGTCGCTGCCGTTACAGTCGGGGAGGGGGGGGGGCGCAAGCATCGGTTCTAACGCGAGGAAAAAACCATGAAACCTCCGCGGGCCGAGGACTTCGGTAGCCGGTACGTCCAGTGACGTTTTTAGGGGTCCTTTTTCCGCGCCCGCTTTTATTGCTAAACGTTCTACGAAATGGGCCCGAGAGACGCTCCTCGGCACCTTTTCCCAATGACTCCTTACGGCGGTGCGAGGAGTACCGTGAGAGATAGTGAGTGAGAGTGGCGGGGGGAGGGAATAAGGGACGCTCGTAAATCGCCGTTTAAGAGAAATTATTTCATCTTATTTATTGTTTTGCCTCGCAGCGATAGCGCGACCCCTCGGACGCGACTCGACCCTTATATAGATATCTAGAGCGCGCGCGCCGTTATTACGCTGTCGCTCCTGGGCCGGTGGCGGTGGGGGGGAGGGGTGCGCGCGATTTTATCGCTTCCGTACCCCAGCCCCGAGCCGCTAATTGCCCCGGCGCTCGGTCGAAATCTGCATTGACTTCGAGACGCAGTGGGAGGTGACGCTCGCCCGTACATATATATATATATACACGAGTATATATCTCATACAGTTCTGCGACACGGAGAAAATGAGAAATTGATATTTGAAAATATCGGCGCCTTGGACCAGAGACGCGGGCGATACGAATTTACGGGGAGCGATAAGGGCGAGCGTTAAAATTGCGCCGCTCTTTCGTAGCTCGCTAATCGTACAATGACGCTAATGTTAAAAAGAATAAAAGCGAGAATGAGAATGAGAATAATATAACGGCGAGTTCGAGGAGGACCAACGCGGCAATTGCGTAATAATAAAATAACGACGGCTACGATATCGGCAACGACGACGGGAGCATCATCGAGAACGGCTACGTGGAAGACGATCGCAAGAGCGTCGATATAACAGTGATAACAATGTCATAATAATAATAAATATCGAATGCGATATTTCTTACATACATCCGTTCTTTGAGGGGGGGGGGCGGGCACGCGTAACGAGTATGTTAAGAAAACAAAATCAAAGAAAGTATGGCTCTTACGTGTAGCCGAACGGAATTGGAATGCCTTGCGCACAACACCGGGATAAGCAGGCGATTTTTAGTAGCCATTAGGCGAGAAAGAAAAAAATAAAAGCAAACGAAAAGCCCCATAATTAACGATTTTTATCTGTATCTACGCGTAAAAGGCGGAAGGTGTTGCAGCACCGCTCTCCTGACTTATCGCCCTCCCGCCCGTTTACGATTTGGACGGGGACGGGGATTTTTCTTTTTTAGAACGCGGTTACGCGCGCGTCTTTTTAATTTCACGATTTTTTGTTGTAGTTGTTGTTTTGTTTTTTTTTTTTTACGGCATTTTTACTTAGCGCGCTGCTTCGGATCGTTGCGGTTGAAGCACACTTTTACATGTTTTACACAAGCGCCACAATAAACAAGCGCTCGTACTTCGCTTTCACTTACGCATAGCGGGTCGTTTTTTTTTTTTTGGTCTCCCTCTGGAATCTCCATATAAAATTTTGCACGCCTCGATTCGAGATATTTTCTACATTTTTGTCAACTTTTTCTCGTTTTCAAACTAATGTGAATAATAATTATTATTATCAAATCAAATCATGTAGATTGACATACTTGCACTGTAAATAAATTCGAATTGTTTCGTTTACAGAATTAACTTTTTCATTTATATCCATATCTAAAGTCATTATGCGTTGGAGCACAGCAAAAAATCCCAAATTTGTACAAACGAAATAATTCAACAGCGTATATTAAAATTCGAAATTATTTGACAATAATTTTTCGTTCAGAACGAAATGAAAGGGAAAATTTATCTGGCTTCAATGCCCATATAAAATGTTCGTAACTATTTTTTCCAATATTAAAATTCCTTATACGATAGTACATGGCGTTAGCGAAGCGTAATGAATCTACCCCCTCCCCCTCTCCTCGCACAAAACTTAAACATTTTACGGCAACGCTTGGATCCACCAGGTGGTCGGAAGGCAGATAGAAGAAGCCGATCGCAATTATAACGCTTATCCTTTTATTCTATTTATAATCTTTTCGAATCGATTTCTTCGAAACTGGGCGGCCGCTGTATTCCTCAGAAACATTCCTAATATATTCGCGCATTTGACTCAAGATTTCCACACACAGACTACGCGCGTATGGCAATGGTACTCACATACATTTATACATACGTGACACATCATAAAAAATGTCTAATCTCTTTGTATATATATGCTGAGAATGTTATTTCTTTACTGTAAAAATTTTTGCGTTCACGTCCTCTGCCTTCGTGTATTAATTATTAACTAAAAAATTAGTATTATTACGAACTAAATAACCTACGAATTATTAAGTAACTAGTCGATTATTATCTAACTAACAATATCTTCCACTCTAATGAATCAGTGATGTTTAATTCACCGGCAATCATTTTCATCGGTTAACATATCAATTTAACGATCAAGCTGACGATCAAAAAGATGGCCGGCGCGAACGAATGATTATTAGTTCAAGCAAATATCTGCATTACACGATGCTCTCTGACAAATAAATAGAACGCGCGCGCAATTCAAAAGTCCTTTGTTAAACGGTATACTTACTCGAGAACTTTCCTATCCTTTGCAGATTAAAATCCAAGAAAATCTTCGTTGTAAATGTTCATATATGTATGCATGTAAGGAACCACGCAAGAAAAAAAAAAAAGAAAATGGACACCCGAGAGGTGTTAGCAGATATTAACAATTAAACTTTGACGAGCGCCACGAGAAGGAGGGGTATGGGGGGCAGGTTAGAAGAAGTAACGACCATACGACGCGCGACGGCGTTCGATTTAACTGCGTGTAAAATAAAATTTTTATCGTTCCGCGTACCTATATTATTGCGTCTCAGGTCCGTAGATATATATATATATATATATATATATATATATATATATATATATATAATGTATACACACGCGCACGCACGCGCGCAAATACACACACACATATACACACACACACACACACAGCCGTTATACGTGCTCTCCGTTAGCTCCGTCTGCAATCGGCATTTAAAAAAATCGGCGTGCTCGCGCGCGCGCGCGAGATTCTCATTACGTCGTACTCGTCGAATATATCGCTCGAGTGCCGGCTTGAGAAAGTTATTCTCGAGGCCGCGCGCACGCCTTCTTCGGCGAGAGAACGAGAGAGAGAGAGAGAGAGAGAGAGAGAGGGCGATAGGGTAGTGGAGAAGATACTGACCGTTGCAACGGTGCTGCTCGCGCTCGTTATGAGCACGCGTGCGCCGGTTCCGCGGAGACCGCGCGCAATCGGGCTGCTTATTATAATCGTACGTGTGGGGGTGGATGTCCCATTTGAAATTGGAGTAGACGAGCCGTGCCGATGGCGATTGCGCACAAACAGCGCGGGGCGCGGCCAGCGTGGAACGATTGCGGCGAACGCGCGCACATGTCTTATCGCAAAATAATTCGCGAGACGATGTTGCCTCGCGTACGTCGGGGATGGGGTTAGTGGGGAATTTCCGTATGAAAGATTTCTCGCCGGTTGTCACGTCGCTGTAATAAAGAAAGGGTCAATTTTCTTTCAGTTTTTTTTTTTTTTTATCTACACAAGGAAGAGGTGGAAAGTCGTTACTACGAATATGATGGGATTGCGGAATTGCGTTTGACTCGTGGAGGTGGGAGGGTACCGGGTGAGAATGTATTTTATGTCGGTATATACTTCTGGAAAACGGAAATTTCCTCGAAACGAAAGTCCTGCGTCGAATGCTAATTTCTCGTCCTGAGATGTATTAAGTCCTGGAGCCATGGGGGGGGGTGTGGAGGTTCCATGCAAAAATACGTCTATGTAGCTGTTCTTCTCCCAAGCGCAAGTTCGATTCTAGCCAATGTTTTGGCGATACTTCTGTCAAATTAAGAGCATTACTGATTCGGCTCTAGTGAGATTTCCGTAGCCAGTTTTTCATAGGTTGGGGATAATTCGGGATTTACTTGTCAGCATCCTTGAAGATGTCACGGTTCGTTCACGTATTTATGATTCAAACTGTAAGAAAAATTCAGAAGAATAGGGGAACTCTTGTGTCGAATCTAATTTAATTCGGTCGATTAATTATATTCCATTGATCCCAATAATCTCTTGGCATTAATTAGTCTCGCGTGCTAGAATCCGTCTATATGGACTTATTAGAATCCTAAAAAAACGTAATTATTTAAATAATAGTTATGTAGACTAGAAGTTAATAAGATCTGCCTACTACATCCCTAGAAAAAAGAGAATCTCAAAAGAAAAATAGGGAAATATTAGAAAATTTCGACATATGATGCTTTACCAACATTCAATGATAAATTCAAACGGAAATTGCGCACTTCATTGAAATCGTTAGGACAGTGACATACGGAACAGAGAATATATTTATCCAATATCTATTCTATCAATATACAAGAATGTAAATATTTGTCGTAGCCATCATTGTAAATAATTACGAGTACGAATCGATGCAAGATCGCATTAAATTACGATTTACATCGTCTTTATCTATTATTCCATTCGGAAATTTTTTGCATTATCAGAGCGACTCGTAATTAATTGCGCCGGATGCGAATCAGTAGCCCCGCTGATATATTCCGAAAGTATAAATGGTAAATGATGAGGTTAAAAAAACAAAAAAAAAAAAAAAAAACAAAAATAAAAAACAAGGAACAGCGCGGGCTTGTCATTATATAGAACGCGTCATTATCGCTCTTCCGCCGCAGCTTCAAAAGCCGCAACTAAATCATCACCGGAGGGGGCGCGCGAGAGACGAAATTTCCGCTTTGCTACGGCGATGTGCGAGCGTTAACTTTGCGAGTGTTGCAAACTATCTCTCTCTCTCTCTCTCTCTCTCTCTCTCTCTCTCTCTCTCTCTTTCTCTCTCTCTTCCTCTAGCGTGATCTCTTCCGCCAACAAGCATTAATCTTCATCATAATTTTAGACACTGGCGCGTGCTCTCGCCCGCCAAAAAAGATTAAAATCGAACTTTTACTCTCGGCCCCGCTTGTACGCCTTCCATACGTACACATATACCTCTCATATACTATATCTGTGTGTATATATATATATATATATATATATATATATATATATATATGTATGTATCTATACGTACGTGTATATAGGGAGGGTTACTTTGAAATCCCGACGACGAAACTTCGCTTAAACTTGCATTAATCTTGCCGGCGAGTCGACCCTTCGTCCCTTTATCTCTCTCTCTCTCTCTCTCTCTATCTGCGAACAAAATAATCCGAGCCAAAATCAAATACGAGTCCTTTATAATGTACCCGCAACTCTTCGGCCCGATAAGACAATTCTGGCTCCCTTTTTTCCACATCAGAGATTCATGTCGCATGTCCTGATACGGATGTGCATCCACTGCCGAGGAGTAAAAAAAGCATAAAGGATTTCTTCTATTTTGTGGTCTTCTATATATATATATATATATATATATACATAATACGTATACGGCCTTTAGCAATATATACCCATATGCATAAGCGAGGAAATTAATTTGCCTCGATCGTAAAGATATTATAGAACCAAAACCAGGATAAAGCCCCGACGTCCTCGAGTTTCAATTACCATCAGCAAATCTCCAAGGATCGATCGGACATTCCGCGGTAACGTCCTCCCCCCCCCCCACTCCCCAGCATATTCGCTCAAAGACGCCACATTTGCAGGTGAATTCCTCTTTCTCTCGCATATATACATAAAGCCAATTAAAAATAATATCTATCGACTCTCTGTCTCCATCCTTATCTCTCTCTCTCTCTCCGCCGCAAGCTGAAATCGAATCCGTGCACGTACACCGTCTCCCCTCTCCTTATTCCTCGCTTTGCGCGGCCGACCGCGCGAGGATCCACGAGCATATATAAGCACTCGTCTCGGTAGCCCCGCGTACGCGCGTCACCGACGCTCTCGCTGCCGCTGGCCCGCGAGGAGAGGGATCGTGGTAGCGCGCGCCACGGCGCGAGTGTGCGGCTCCTCGGAGCAGCAGCGGCACGTCCGCGCGAGCGTCTCTCACGAGTGCGCGCGGATCGCGCGGCTGCGGCGGCGGCGCGTTTCAGGCCGAACTTGCCTCGCACCCAGCTCGTCGCGGGGGCTAACTTTCGCCGCGGAGGGGTTGCTCGCGGCAGCGGCGTCGTGGCAGGTCTGCCACGTGCAAATATATATACATATATATGCACGTATACATATATATATTCGCCCGTGGAACAGTGGTTGAGGGAGGCGAGGACGGGGTATAGTGCGGGCTATATAAACTTGGTAATCAAATGACTCCTCCCTCCCCTCCACAACCCCATCCCTCTCGCTCTTTCCCCGTTCTTCCGTACACCCCCTCCTCGCCCCCCAACTCGCCTGCTTGGCCGGCGAAAGCGCCTGTATCTAGACGGATATTGCGCGCTTTCGAGCTCTCTTTTATAGGTTTACTTTGGTGTATTTCCTTTTCCTTCCTTTTTCCATCTCCTTCGCTCTCTCTCTCTCACTCTCTCTCTCTCTCTCCCCGCGGCCTTTGCAACGCGCGCGCGCGCACGCAATAATGTTGCGGAGCGCGCCCGTGCCGCGAATCTCCGCATTCGACGCGTATAAAGAAGAAGTTATTGGGAGTATTTATTTATTTATCTTCGCCCGGCGTGTTTTAAATACGCCCCGTGTATCCGGAACGAGCGAGCAGGCGAGCATTCGCGTTTATTTTTATTATCCCTTTCCTCGTTTTTTTCTTCTTCGTTTTTTCTTCCTTTTTTGGTATTCTTATTCATTTTTTTAGTATTTATTTTTTTTACTCGTTTTTCGCTTTTGTTCGGTTTTTGTTTCTCTTGCTCTTCTTTTCCTTCCTTTTTTGGAAGCAGAAACGTGGTTTAGGCGTATACCCGGGGCGTATTTATTTAGCAGAGCGCATATCCCCTAAACCTTGCAAATCGGAGCTTACCGAGTTTTATTCGGCGGGGATGGAGGAGACGGGGATAAAGAGGTCGACCGTGGAGGTTTGGTGTTTTGTCCCCCTCTTTTTCCTCCCTCCCATTTTTATATTTTAATGCGTCGGGCGCGCATACACGCCTGGAATTAAATAGATAGTTGCGCGTACGTATTATATATATATATATATATATATATATATATATATATATATATATATATATATGAAGATACGCCGAGGAATGAAAATTGTCGGCGTATGTTAGATTATATAGACACGCGCGGCGCAGGAGCGAAGGTTACACGCTGAGTGCCGCGTGTATTCCGCGACTGTCTATATATAAGTTTTTACGCCGAGGGACGATATTGGCTGGAGTTGTCCGTGTGGTTTTCTCCCGTCCCCCTTCACCCTCGACGCCGCGATGAGCGGGCGTTCCAATGTGACCGGCTCGTCCGTTGCAACGAGGCTTTTCTTCCTCTTTTTTTTTGCTTCGTTTTTACGAACAAATATATTACGTACAGTAAAGCGTGGATTAGGAAAATACGGCCAGTATACGTAAAGGATGTTTTGTAGCAGGCAACCAGGCGCAATCGCTGAAATGAAAATAAGGTCTTTCACCTTTCCCCCCCCCTTCTTCCAGCGTTCGTCGTTCGAGAGATTCTCTCCTTTACCCCTGCACCGTGTCAAACTCATAGTCCTAAAATTATACCGTTCGAACAGTAAAGGCCTATCTTTATATTTTCAATGATATAATAATCAGCTAAGATTATGCGCTACACAGAGACACACGCACGCACACGCGCGCGCACACACACACACACACACACACACACACACACACAATGCTAGAAAATGTATTCTCGTGAAAAGATCGTTTCTCTCGAGTCTTGTTTCGATTCCCCCGCCCGTCGCCCCTTTTGCATTTTTTTATCCTTATATCCCCTGTAGCACGACAGAGGGATATAATTATGTGTATTATAATTCACGCCCAGGAGCGACATTATTCGCTAAATTTATCGTGAGTTCGACGCGTCGGGGATGCGAGAGAAGGCGAGAGAGAGAGAGAGAGAGAGAGAGAGAGAGAGAAGAGAGACAGAGAGAGCACCAGGACTCTCGGGCCATCTTTTTTTGCATTTTACGTCTCGTAGAGCGCTCGTTGTACGTCACGGAGAGAAATGAGGAGGTGGGGGCTGAGGAGACGACGACCAGTAAAGGAGAGAAAAATTGCATTACACAAAAAAACACTCATGATTTTAAGCTTAAAAAGCGCTCGCGAGGGGGGGTGGCAGGACGTAGTGGGATGTATCTCTGTACCTTCTCCTAGGGGGGCGGAGCGAAAAATTCACGGCGAAGAAGCTTCATAAATATTTATTAGCGATATATAAGAATCGGGAAAAAGAAGAGGGACGTTAACGCGTCGATCCCCCGACTTCCTTATGCTATTAAGTGCGTTGTTCGTCTTCGCGGGGGAGGGGGAGGCGGAGCGTAAAAACGAATTACCCGAGAGTGGGAGGCCGTTAAGAGGAGGATTTTAGGAAAGAAGGACAATTTTTTTTCTTTTATCGAAAGATTACCGCCACGGTTCGCCTCGGCTCCGCGGTGGGAAAAAGTTCTACGGGACGATGGAATTAATGTGCGCGCAGAGGAGGGACAGAAAGAAAACCCCCCCCATCGCGACGCGTAAATACCGAGCGAGAGCGTCGGTTAAGGGCCAGGGCCCGGGAATTCGTTCCAGTTCCGCAGTGTTCGAACGCGTACGATAAAAGCTTACGAGCCGTTCGGGTATTTCAGATGCTCGGGTTCGCGCGAATTTTGTCGCAGAGTCCCGGCCGTTCGAAGAAATTCACCCCGTTGCCACGGCGTCGTACCCTTCGGGAACTGTGGGGTAGTCGCCGGAACGTCGCAGTTGCCTCGGTTGGCCCGAAAAAAAAAGAAGATCGAGACGCGCGCGAATCGCAGCTCGTTTTAATCCAAGCGAATTATTAGAAACGGCCGCTCACTAGAGCGTCAAAACGTTCTTACAGCCCTGTCAGAGGCTCGCGCCGGCGCTACGCACTTTTCCTGTACACTAGTATGTATGGAATGGTTCGAAGAACACGGATGGCCGAAATGCGCGAGCGTGTCGAACGACAGCGGGTGTCGCTAGCTGACTCGAGCATGCACGAGAAACGCTCGCGGCTGTACAACGAAAATGCGCAGACGCGCGCGGCCGAATCTATAAAAGGAGCCCGCGACGACGTCTTCTTCTATATATTCCATTTATTCCTGGACATTATTCGCCGACACCCTCGCACGCGTCTAGGCGACGGTCGGCCGAACAACGTTGGCATATACGTGTATATATATATATATATATATATATATATATATATATATATATATATATATAACCGCAGCTGGGCAGTGGATTCTATTCAGTGGAATATACGCGCATACGTCAAACAAGAGACCCTTGGCGGGCACGGCCGTCTGAACCCGTATAGACATTTCGCACTAAACATCCATTTCCGAGGCAGGACATTAGCTTGCGAGTTTGCGGTGCGATTCTCGGGCCCTAAATTATCAAAGTTGGAGTTGGGTAAGGGAAGAAAAAGGAAGACAGAGACGGATATATTCTCGATTAGGGAATTCTGCATTTTGCGAAGCGTACGCACGTCTGATTACATGTAACGTTCAAGCAGCTTTGCGCGTCCGCGAACTGTTCGGAGCTCTCCGAGGTGAGTTACTTTCGACTCCTTTCCACGAAGTCGGCAACGAAGTCAAAATAGCGCTGGTAGTGAAGTAAAAGTACTGCCAAAGACGCGAACCCTCCCTCCCCCTCCCGATGGTTGTCTTGAATGTTCGGAAGGGGGTGGAAGAGATCGCTTATCGCGAGATTTCCCGGCGCCACCTACCTTTCACGACTTCTTTCCCAATCGGGGATCTTTTGGAAAAATTCTTCATTCACACATGTAATGCCGAATGACGCGCTTACACAGACTTTGACCCTTCCATTGCATTACCGCGAAATTGCGTCCCTCCTATATGCATGCCCGCGTACGCCTTTCTTATTATGTATATATATATATATATATATATATATATATATATATATATATATAATATGAATAGATTTTAAAACAACGACATTATGTCGAAAGTTGCCCCCGTCTTTTCCATTATCTTTATCCCTCCTGGGCCAAAACTCGCATTGTGTTTCAAAGTTATGTCGTACCTCGCCAAAATGATCGTCGATTATAATATGCCTCTGGGCGCGCGCGCGCGCACACACAGACAGCCGACTCCGGAGAGGGAAAGCCATACGTCCGATGTAATTTAGCAGGCGTGCGCGCGCGGACGTTATAAAAACGCAACGCGCACTCCGTCACATTTTCCCTGGAGCTCGCGAAGGTCGCCCGTGCGAAGAACAGATAGATCTCCCGTACGCCGCCTCGCTCACTTCCCCTTTTCCCTCTCCTTTCCACTGCTGGCATTAGGACGGATCAAGGCATTATTTAATGCTTACCGTACGCGCACGGTCCTAACGATACCCTTATATCGCTCTATGATCCCGTCGTATGAAAGAAAAAAAAAAATTCAAAAGCACGGGGAGCCGCTCCACGGGTGGACGGTAGAGAGGGACGGGAGCCGGAGAGTTATGCCAGAGAGAGATTTTCGGGAAGAGCGCGTTATAATTTGCGAGCATATATATATACATACATACATATATGTATATATATATATATATATATATATATATATATATATATATATATATATAAACGAGGCCTCTTTGATATTCACGCATTCGGAATGCGGGTCACGTCGTCCTCGCCGGGACGCTTTTGCCTCGCAGCGCGCGGACAGGGATGGAGCGGGCGTGCTCGCGGGCACCGAAAAAGATTTTTGAGACACGATCTGGCGCTCGCTCGCGTCGGCGTATCGTTCTTGCGCGCGTCTTTTCGCGATTTCCATGGGAAAAAGACGAGGGAGCGGGAGGGACAGCGGCGACGAGGACGGAGAGCGATAGAAAGAAAAATAGAGCAGGATTCGCGCAATTCTGCGCGTGCGCATTCGTCCACGCGTATCTTTTCGTATTTTAATGACACGCGTGGAATTCGAGACGACCCAACGGCGTTTCGACAAGTCGAGGGCATGCGATCGTACATACTATATATGGTTAAGAAAAAAGAAAAGTACTCCTAAAAGTATCAATGAACGATTCTCCTTCTCTGTCTCTTGACATAGGAGAAAGTTAAGAAGGAACGAGTGTACAAAAAATACCCGGGCACTTCCATCCGATATTTGCCGGTGCACGATATATGCGTATTAAAATTTTACCGGTATCGTCATTCACATTCGACCGGACGTTCCATTTGCCGTCTCTCTCCCCCCTCTCTGGATACGGTGCCCAGACGCGATGAACATTTTTTCCCCGCAGCAGAAAATGAACCAAAGTACCGCTCGTCTGCGACTGCATCCATCTCGTCCTCCCCCCGCCCCCCCCCCGCCAGCTCGTTCGCGACCCCGGCAGCAACTCGATCGCGCTTATGACGCGCGCGGACCGCGTCGATTTCGCGTCATATTTTTTCCACTCCCGTGGAGAACCGGCGCGTGCGTGCGTACTGACACACTTACCGAGATCGAGAGAGAGAGAGAGAGAGAGAGAGAGAGAGAGAGAACGGGAGGAAAGAAAGAGATTCTTCTTGGCCGTCGCGAAAGGAGGGGGAGATGGAGAGAGCAAACAGCAAGTTTAAGGCCACCGCATCTCCGCGCGACAGTCAGAGCACGACACTAAAGACAAGCGTAATAAATGCCGGCCGCGAACGATCGCGGAGAGCGAAAGTTAATATGTATATGTTATGCGCGCGCTCGGAATGAGAGAGATCTTATAGAGTATCTTTTTCCTTCTCGCACGGACCCTGTCTCAATCTGGCGACCTTTTTCGCAACTGGAGTTATGGCCCTCCCTCTCTACATCTGTCCCCGTCTATTTTTCTGGCTAGGTCAACCCCCGTTCAATATGCCCGATTCTTTGTACTTATATATATATATATATATATATATATATATATATATATATATATGCTTTTTTCGCTTCTAATTTTTTTTTCTTCTCCATCCGATATTTTCGCGGTCGCCCGTGGCTGATTTCACCGTTCTTTTATCTCCCCTTGATATTTACATTTTCCTCGCTTCTTGGTTTTTTATTTTATACAGTCGGGCAGCACCTCGTCGATATCCGCGCCAATGAAAAGCCCGAGGTTAAAAGGCCGACTTGCCCTTTGCCCCGGCGAGGTTTTTTTCTCTCTTTTTTTTTTTTGACTTTTCGTTGTTGTTGTTTACCGCTGCCGCGCGGTATATAGGGCAGCTTTCCATATGCGCGCGGAGAGAGACAGGGCGAAAGGGCAAAGAGAGCCGGGGGATGAGTCTTTGTGCGTCGACTTTTTGCGCAACGACCGTTACTTTAGCCTGGCGCTCCGTGACGTTCTCGATCCCCGCGGCAGAAATCGACAGGACGTGTTATAATATACATTTCGGTGAAAATGTGTTTCGTGTATGTGTATCGTGAATGTGTATCGTAAGGCTTGCGCCGTCTTTCGGGTTGGGAGCGGGGAGGGGGAGACAGCGTGCGAGCGAGCGAGAAAGAATCGTCCCGAAATAGTCGTTTATACGATCCGGTATCTGCAGTTTTTTTTTCCTCTCTCGTAATTTAGTGCCGCCGAATCGATCACCGTTTTTGTAAGTAACAGAGGGAATATAGGGGACGGCATTTATTCGGAAAATATTGGTAATTGAGATTGATGATCTACGGAGGAGGTGGGCGGGAGGGGAAAGGGGATGGCTCTATTAGATTGTCTTGAGTTTGATTTGCTTATTTCTGAGATCGAGATAATTCATGTCTCTCGTATTTCATATCTTAATGCGAGGCTTTAATGCATAGGCACGTCGGTGTGCTAGTTTTTTTTATTATAATCAAATCCATATGGCCGAGTTCTCGATAATAAGATTTTATTAGGTACAAGTACGTGTATTATACATATATGTAACATTTCCCTTTCAGCAATTTTCGAGATATAGTGTATGAAAATACATTTTTTTTCGATCAAATCGCTGCCTTCTTTTACGTTATCATTTTCATACCATTTAATTTTTCTCAAAAATTTTTTTCTTAATCGGTAAAGGCTGACCTCGAGCACACGTCCTCTTAAAAAGAAAGCTCAACTACTTTCCATCTTATGATCTAACTAAATGATAGGATTAGTACTTTTTTCACCAAGAAAATTCCAAATTCTCGAGTAACCAAGCCTTAAATTAAAAAATAAATTATATATTCAAGTATTCGATAAGTAAGGCTTTAAAAAAACGCAATAGAGTTCCGTAAATTGATTATTTCCATCGTTCGTCGCGTAATGAATTGACAACTCAATACGAATTCGGATCGAGAACTTCGGGCTCAATTATCATCCCTCGAGAGTGCAAGAGGCAGAGGGGGAGAGGGAGATAAAGAGAGAAAGAGAATATAACGCCACGGTTCACCCCGACAACAAAAAGGAGCCCTAATGATCGGCCCACTTTTCCGGTGTGGTGTCCCCGCGCATTTTTCAAATACGCGCCATCCGTTACACGCGCGCAGCTTTTCTCCGGGGTGCCGATATCGGCAATTTTGCTACACTGCGCCCCTTGCTTCCCTCTCCCTCGGGACTCCATAATTGTCCAGCAGGGAGCCTTCCAAGAGAGCAAGAGACAGAGAGAGAGAGAGAGAGCCCATCAAAAAGATAAAAACTCGCCCCTCCCTTTCAATGGGTCAAAAAAACGGACAGAACCATTAACGACCATCGCATCCATCTCCTCCCCCATCACACGCATCCATTATATATATATATATATATATATATATATATATATATATATCAAATAATATAGATAAATAGATAGATATAATATAATGTAAGAAAATAGACACCTACTATTAGTTGCCGCTCTTTTGAGCACTATATTAATAATGAAGATCTCTGCATGGACGAGTGTCGAGACTGGAGAATGACGAAAGCAATTAACTGAAATTTTCGAATTTAAAATATCTAGAGCATAAGTAATTGTAAAATAAAATAAAGACTAGTAGCGTAAAAAAGTGCTGCAGACAAACTTAAAACGTCTTTCAAAATGTAATATTTTTATGTTGAATGTTCGATATTTGTAGATATCGTGCATAATTTAAAAATGGGAGAATAATAAAGCAATACTATTTCAGAGCGAAAATCAATAATGCTTAGTAATTCAAGTCATTAGTAATTCATAATTATAAGGATGAAATATATATATATATATATATATATATATATATATATATATACTCATGTTGCCTCTTAGCCTCCATTCCCTCGTACACTCACTTTTTCTGCCCCTATTTCTTACGCGCTCATATTCTCCCCGTACCTGCCTCGGCATCTCTCATAGCTCGGAGTCGTCGCTTACACCCTCCCGCACACGTAGAAACCTATACACGCATATATCTAACGTCTCGCCGTCCTGCCCTTTGCCCTTTCATCCTCACCGTCCACTCCGCCCCCCACCCCACCCCAAACTCGCATCTCTCATTCTCCGCGCCTTCCTTCCGTGAAATCTTTTTTTCCGCCCCCCTCCCGGCGTCTCTTTGTCGCCGAACCTAGCGCTCAACCGGGGTGTAAGTTTCAGCCCGTGGAGCGCGGGTGCGCGCGCTCCCGCGCCCCGGAATTCACTTTTGCCGCGAAAGCGCGGAATTCCTGTGAGAGAACCGGCATGTATTTATATGCATACTATATATATATATATATCGCATGTACGTATGTATATGTATACACATAGACGCGTCAACGGTGGTAGCGGCGGCGACGTCCGGAAAACCGGTTCTTTCTCGCTGGAGGAGAGAGAGAGAGAGAGAGAGAGAGAGGGAGAGACGAGACACGCGACCGCCACTTCTCCGCTTTCGTCTCCACTCTTTCTCTTTCTTTCTTTCTTTCCGCGATAAGTCCTGTACAGGATGTCTGGCTGCAGTGCCGAGAGCGAGGGAAAGAGATAGAGAGGTGCTTGACCTCCGGTCGCGGGAGATTTGATTTCACTCCTCGTCCCCTCGGCGGCCGCACGGATTTACCCAAGCGTATGCGCTATGTGCGGAGGAGCGACGTACGGGGGACGGGATGGAGGGGGGGGGCGGTCGACCATGTGGTCCGATTTTGATTCCGTGCTACATATTTCGTCGATGAGAATTTTCTTTCTAAGGAGAATGTATGTTTATTGCCTTGGTGTAGATATAAGTAGAAGCTTTGGCACGGAAGAATGCTGTAAAATTACATTAAATATTGTATTAAATTAGCATTCTATATATCTTGTGTTGATCAAATTTATAAGAAAAAAAAATAACTATTTGGTTTTTTGAATATTTTTAGCATAGGACACAACTGATCTTTTCTAAAATTATATTTTTGTTTCTATAAAGCATCCTCATGCTTGTATGTATAATAATTTTCAACCGAATGATATTAGAATGATAATGATTATGCGTTTTATTTTGTATTCGGAAGATTTTCTTGCGATTTATTCTGTTGTCCATCGATTTTTACTTAAAACACCGACGGATAAATATAATGATTTTGACGTCTCGGTCTCAGTTTGCTAAATGAGCAAAAAATAAACCAAGGTGTTACACAAACGGCAAATTTGACTGCCGGCGGAATTTATTCGATAAACGTCAAATTCGGTAAGAAGTATACATTTGCAAAGTAATTCGATAATGAAAAAGGAAAAAAGGCAAGAAAGTAAAATCCAAAGAGGAATCCGTGCGCTCGCCGCCGGGCAAGTAGAGAATGCTCCTGCACGGACAGACGTCTTTTTCTACTGAACTCAGACTCCGCCTTCAAAATGATTGATCGCTCGAGGAAGAAAGTGTCTTTATTTAATATGTAAAATCGTGCCTTTAATATTTCAACCCTTTTTTTAAGAGCCAATTAATCATTCGCATCGACCTCCCCCCCCTTTAATTAATAAATTATGAAGAGAAAAAAAACCGAAAACGAAAAAAATGTCTCACTCTCTCCAAACTTACACGTTACTCTAGCACACTGTATTATATGCCAAAATTAATGTTCGCTCGCCAGTTTGAAAATAAATCATCGAGATTCGTCCAGATACTCCGTTAATATGATAATGTCGCGGCGTCGCGAATAATTAAGAGGATAGTAATATCCATCAATTCTCGCCGTTTACTCTAACGCTGAAAACGATATTTATTACATTATGACCAATCCATAAGTTGCATAGTCTATGTTTATAAATTTTCATAAATAGTAAAATTCAAGAAATCTGCAATAAATCACAATAATAACAATTTTTTCGTGACGGAATTCCCTGAATTGGAATATTTCGCTAGAATCCCTTTATAGCATTGAATTTACACGATGCTCGAATCTCGAGTGGTAAAGAAACATTCTTTGTCGAAGTATCTGAAGATGTGTGAAAATGTTAATGGAATTTTTTGTTGATTTAAAACAAGACGAGCCATTCATTGTAATAAACTTACTAGCTTTGTAAAAAAAATATATATATATGTATCTGACAATCATATGCAACCTCACGAATTCATCCGGAGTAACGATATTTTTCACATGCCTCTGTACGAACATTTCGAAAATCCGAGCCGATGCTTGAAACTCTCGAGGGTGGATGCCGATTCAAAGTATCGCAATTCATTAGAAAAATTTCCACTCAATATTCTTCCCGTCGCTTTATTCATCCCCGTTGGCCCGCGATAATTAAAAAGATACGGGCGCGTTAGCGGACCACCCCATCGTATTAACTCGATTATTAATTAACGAAGTATAAAAGTTCCCGTTGGTCACACGCTACAAACACGCGCGCGCGCGCGAGATCGAACGGGAGAACAGCCCCTTCAGACTCTCGCATCAGCGGCATCAAAGCGCGCATCCTCTTCGCGAGTCCGCGCTTGTTTTAATCACAAAGTGCAACAAAAATAAAAATATATAGTATATATATATATATATATATATATACATATATATATATATATATATATATATATATATATATATATATACACATATGCCCGAGTACGCCGCCACAATACACCAAGAATCATTAGAGAGCTTCCAGGCGGCATTGAAATTTCCAATGATCCCCTCCTCCGCGCATCGCGGATTTCCGCGACGAAATATTATGAGAGCGAGAGAGAGAGAGAAGAGAGAGGATAAGAGAAAAGTCCCCCTCTCACGGACAAGCGCACGCGGCTGGAGGGGAGTGGGGGCGCATCCATCAATTTCTAGGCGTATCTCCGTGATAGGGTGAGAGGCTCTAACGAGACGAGAGAAAAAGAAACGGATGAAAAAGAGCTCGAGAGACGGAGGATAAAGAGAATCCTCCCCTTGCATACGAGCCTCATATATATAGCAGAATTATATAGTCGGGCTTGGATTTTTCAGGAATCCGCGCCGGCATTCAGAAAAGTAAAACTTTCTTTCTCTCACTCTATTTCTCTCACTCTATTTCTCTCTCTCTCTCTCTCTCTCTCTCTCTCTCTCTCTCTCTCTCTCTCTCTCTGCTCTTCCTTCCTCCTTTATTCCGTCTCTGCTCGTAGCGCGAGTCGTTGTTAATATCAGGATAGAAAAAGTGGAATTTTTCCAATATAACATCTATATATAAATACAGCACACGTGTACAGCTTCAATTATACATAATCCGTGGCTAGCGAATGATTCCGACCCCGAACCCATGCTCTACTGTCTCTCTCTTTCTCTCTCTCTCTCTCTCTCCGCGCTCCGCGAGCACGCGTTCTGAACTGTTCCTGCAACAGCGCCTCTCCCCCCCCCCCGTCCATCAGTATACGAAGGGAGAAAAAGGCGGGAATGAGAGAAAGAACGAGAGAGGACTGCGTGCCCTCGTTTTGTACGGGCACAGGCCGCAGGAGTTGGGTGGGTGTGCGAAGAAGGAGGAGGAGAGCAACCGCGGCGCTAAGTGGGCGGTTTTTCCACCCGAGCGGTTCATTGACGATACCCTCGGATACGGGGATAATTTTCAGCTCGACACGGAAACACTTTTGAGTATTTATTATACACATACATATATACATACATACATACATATATATATATATATATATATATATATATATATATATATATAAACACCAGATCGACGAAGCGTCCGCGGGGTAGCGAGACAAACCCCGGGAGGGAGGGATTTTCTGCGAGAGGGATGCTGAGCTTTTGTAAAGGTCCCTCGTTTAAAGGACCGAAAGTTACGAGTGAAATGATTTTTTAATTTGCCGCGAATGACGAGGCAGAGGATTTAGAGGAGAGAGGAGGAGAAGAGCGAGCTTCGCGCACGCTGTAACATTTTACTTCGGAGTAAATTGGTTTACGGCCCTCGAAAGCTCTCTCTCTCTCTCTCTCTCTCTCACTCGTTCTCCATTTCTTTCATTCTTTATTTCGTTGGAATATTTGAATTTTCAATAATATTTGAATTTTTAATTTAAGGGAAAAATAAGTTTTCTCTTTAGCCGGGCCACGCAGTCTCTCAAATATTTTAAGAAATCTTTACAAATTGATAAAAATTTATTTTCATTCGCTCCAGATTCACGCAATGCTTTGCATTGCTGTCTCGCAGCTTATCTCACTAAACTCCGTGTTTCAAGAGAATATCATCAGTGTGAGTACGTTGCTTTTGCTAAGAAATTGGTTTTTCGACATTATTACATATTATCGCGATTAATATATGAACTTATATATTATACTTTCGTATTAATGGGCGGAACAATAGCGCTTTTTACCTCACGGAAATATTTTCTTCGTAAAGGAGAGTCAAAACTGATAACTTGGATCTTGGCAGGAATTTTCAAGTTCATTTGAAGGTGACTAATTGGAAACACCTATATTTCAGATCGGACTGGGACATTTTAGTCCAAAAAGTTCCAGCATTACTGTCCAAAAAATGTGTAAATTTTTAATTTTACTTCATAATAATTATAATAGTTTGGAATTTAGTTTGAAATTTGATAAATAATAAGATGAAAGAGTATAAATAGATTCATCTTGTTTGCTTAACCATATGTTAACAATGTAAGAATCAATGGTGGATCAAGAGGTGGAATTCAACGATAAAATTAATATTACAATCAGTCGATCCGTACCCGATGTCACTGACGAATTTTCATCTGGCCAGAGATCATCTCGTGCGTAATCTCGTTCTCGCCAATTTTTCACGAAAATTGATACCTTTATTTAAACCTTACAGGCACATACATAACGACACACATGTATATGTGTGTGTATATACATGCACCCGCTTACCTCGTATCTTCGAGCGCTCAAATCTCCCCTGCGGGTCTGCTATCAGAAACACGAGAAAAGGTTGCCTAAGAAGGAGAGAGGAAGAGAGAGAGAGAGAGAGAGAGAGAGAGAGAGAGAGAGAGAGAGAGAAGCACTCCGTAGCACACAATCACAGCTGAGCAATACGGATCGGAATAGAGATTGATTTTTATTTATACACTACAGGCGCGTTTATCTCTCGCGCAAAATCTCGCAAAATCTCCCGTGAAACGAGTGGGAGTGTATTTGTGTTTATATATATATATATATATATATATATATATATATATATATATATGCGTATGCGCTCACGAAGATAGAAGCAGGCTTCCGGAGAAAATGCAATTGTTCCCCGCCCCGTTTAACGGGTGGATCGATGCCGCCCCGAAACGCCGGCACTTCGCGCGTTCGCATCGTCGAGTGCACTGGAATTGCACTGCGCCGCATTTACAACGTAGCCCCGTTGCGCAGCGTACCTACGTAATCGTTAGAATTTTTAATTTCGCGCTGCGCGACACTGCTAATCAATTTTTACGCCGGGGGCGCCTGTGATATCCGTAAATTCACGGGAATAATCAGAAGAAGAAGGGAAAACTACGGGGCGGATCGCCGTGAAGGAAGGAAATCCGGTCTCCTCACCTGAAAAAGCCAATATCCCGGCCAGCCTCTCCGCGATAAACAGCGATAACAGCCCCGACCAACCCTATAAGCGACCCCGCGCTCCGTTGCATATATGTAAAGGAGATTCCGCTTCTAACGTCGCGGTGTCGTCGTCGGTGCAGCAGCTGTTTCCATCGTATAATGGCCTCACGCGCGCGCGCGCCCGCGCTGCTCTCTTAGCTATAATATATACACATACATACATGCATGCATGCATACATACATACATACGTACGTACGTACATATATATATATATATATATATATATATATATATATATATATACACGCTCTAACCACGCGACCGAAAAGAGATCGGAGAGGAAATAGACAGGAGGGGAGGAGAAGGAAGGACTTCATTAAGCCGCACGGGAGCTCCACAGGCTTCATTTGCAATATTATCTTTGAAACGCGTCCTTTGATATAACGGGATTCCGTGCGCGACCCTGCTCCCACCGCCCCCGCCCTCCCAACACCGCTCCTTCCACTCACCGCCTAATAGCTGAAACTCCCGGAGGGTGGGGGGGGGAGCGCGTACGGTGGAACAGCGGCAGTCGCGCATATAAATGCTAAATCGCGCGCGAACGGCGCGCGCCGGGTGGGCGGGACACTGAAATGAAAAATTCCCGCGTGCCATTGTATCGATCGAGGCTCGGGCACTTATGGATGCCGGTGCGACTCTCTAACGTTTGAGGAGCTGCTCGCGCAGTTCGAAGCCGGTCGAGCAATTGCATTCGGTCGACGATGGTCGAGCATTACGGCTAATTCGAACGTTTTAATGGTTTCGAGATTCTTTAATCCATCGACACGTTCGAGCAATTCGGCATTACGAGACGTTTCAAGGGTTCAAAAGGTTCAAATGTTTCAGCGGTACGAGCCTTTCGAAGAGTCCGATACGTTCTGCGGTTTCGGATGTTCCAGCGTTTCAGCTGTTCGGAGCCGAACGAACTGTTCGCTCCGGAAGTTTCGCGGTGTTCGAAACGTTGCAGAATTTCAGCCGTTCTAATGATCCCCACTTATGAAATAAATCGAAATTTACAGTATTCAGATAGATGCGAAGACTGTAGCTGTACCGAGCTGATCCAGCTGTTTCGGCAGGTTCGGATCGATCGTAATTTTCGAGCATTGCCCGCAAAGCGAGCAAATAGGGCAGGGGACTTTTTGATGCTCGCGATGCATCAGCCGAAGCTCCCGAACGACACCGGCGGTTGTTAATCCTTAAGCCGGTGGCGGAACGCGCAATTACAATATATTCTTGCCGTCTATCTTCCTCTCTCTCTCTCTCTCTCTCTACGACGGCCTCACACAGACAATTTTTCCTGCCACCGCCTGCATTACGTATAATACACGCCGGATCACCATCGCTGATTTCTCCCTCGTTCCTCGGGCTACTTTAGCCTCTCTGCGTACGCGTACACGCGGGTACAATTCAAAACCGCGCGGATTGCGTCTCGATGGTAGAGAAGGGACGAGAGAGGGGGGAGGCGGTGCTCTGCGCACGGGTCAAACCGTTATTGCTCTCTCGAAGCGTTCAGGACCGAGGCGATTAGGATGCGCGCGTAGGCGTGTGCGTGCGCGGCTGTATGGTGGGCGGGGGGAAACGTAGAAAGTTTGTAAACTGCATCGGAAAATTCGGCAAGAATTGTTTCGTCAGTCGTACAGCCGATTGTTCGGATTCGCCTTTTGGTGGGAGTAATGTGTACTGCCAGATGTGCAAATATGTTAATTTCAACGAATAGAAGAATCGAATTGGGGGGATGCGTTAGCGTGATACATGAAAATTTAATAATTGTCAAAGGAATAATTGGCTTTCATACCATTTTGGGCAATTCATTAATCATTTTAATGCGTCTATCTTCGTTATTTACTTCGCTGATTTTATTATTATTATAGTTCTTATTGTTGTTGTTGTTGTTGTTGTTGTTGTTGTTGTTGTTGTTATTGAACGTTATATATTTAAAGTTAAATTCAGCCTCGCTTTTTTTGCGCTTAAAAGCTTTCCCGATTCAAGTAATAAATCACAACATTATTAGGATTAAATACAAATTTGTGTCAAGCCATTAAGTGAATGCTTTTCAACTTTAATGCCTGTTTGGATTAGATGGTCCGTGTAAAACAAGTTTTTCACTACGATCCAGGATCTTCGAGGACCTCAAATCAAAATAATTCAGATTACGCAACTTGCGCGTAAGATACGAATTGACAACTCTCGTATTTTGATAGTTGCTTACTACTTTTTCGTACAACTCGGGCGCAAATTCCACTTAACTCAGAAAGATAGAATTTTACTCCCTGAACGCGGGCGTGTAAAATTATACACTGAGCTCACTCCTTTTTTTACTGTTTTAATCAGCCTTCCCGCGACTTTACCAGGACGAAACGCAGATCGTCGCAAGCGACAACCCGCGGCGATAGTCCGAATGAACCACAGGAAAGCTGGGTCGAACGTCTCGTTCGCTTGGATTTTAAATAAAAAAAAAAAAAAAAAACAAACCAGAAGAATAAGAGGAGGAGGGTAAAAAAAAGCAATAATTACTCCGCTATATTCCGCCAAATTGCGCCCAATCCGTCTCTCTCGACTTTCTCGTGCGGGAAGCTCCCAAGCTCGTTACAAATATGGAGCGTCGTCGCTGCTGCCGCTGCTGCTACGGCAACAAAATCACGCATTCCACGAACGCCCACGCGTGCACGTAACGCCGCGCGGGGGGACGTTAATTCGGTCAGTCCGGTATGTACCGTAACACTCTCCTCCCCCAATCCCCCTCCCTCCCCCCCTCTCTCACTCACTCTCTCTCTCTCTCTCTCATACGTATAAAGCACATCTACTTGAACTCGTCCGCGCTGCTTATATACCGTAAAAGTCTCCATCTGCCCGACATTCCGCCTACTCCGTCACCCCTTCGTCAATGCTTTCTCTCTCTCTCTCTCTCTCTCTCTCTCCCGTCTCTCTCTTTCTATCTCTGTGTGTCTCTCTCTCCATATTTATCGGAGAAGCGACAAAAAGTCCTCCGTTTTTTTTTTCGAAAGCGCGCAATTATGTTTCAACGCATGTCGCTCATATAAAACTCGACCGGCATCTCGGTGCTCTTTTAAAACTTATATATATAATACATCTTCGTTGTATACGAGCGCGCGAGACGAGAGTTGCGTAATAACTGGCAGCGGACGGCGACGACGAGGTGGCGCTGCGGAAGGGATCCGCGACGACGACTGCGACCCACATAATACGCGGAAAGGCCGAGCGCTAGGTTATTTTTCCACGAGTTTTTTTTTGTTTTTGTTTCTTTTTTTTTTTTTGTATTCAATGCCTTCTGCGCATGGGTGGCGATCGCGCACATACGTGCACGCGCGCACATATGTGCCAACCGGCGCGAGTGCGACCGTAACGAGGAACGAACGACTCGATGTAAACGCAGACGCAGATGATAATTCCGTTTCGACAGCGATGGCTTCTCGCTCTTCTAACGAAATCGGACGAACGCAGTAATTGGCGACGGTGGTCGGACACGCCCGTATTTACGTATGCATCGTGGTGCAAATCATTAGCGGAGGAGGTAGAGGGGATCTTGTTTTTTAATTGACGGCGCGGTTCGCGCAGTAGAGCAGCGGAACTGGTTCCGATATATGAGCAATTTGGCGCTACGACACGTTACGCGTCGATTTAAATTGGCGGCCTTGGTAGATTTATTTTATGCTTCGAATAATGACGCGCACCGGGTATAGCAAATTTCTTACCCGCCATTGATTTCTATTTCAAAATGTTATTAGGAGTGCATCGGAGTTTCCTACTGGTCACGTCCATCGCCATCTGAGTTTTAGAAATCTTCATGTATAGGTCTGGCTCAATGTGTCTGTTACTGCTTGTGCCAGCGATGTTTACTTATATAGTGTGTATATATATATATATATATATATATATATATATATATATATATATATTAATTTCAACGGAACAGTACGTTATATATCGTTACAAATACAAATTGTCTGCTTCGACGTATGCCCCTGAGTACTTATATTAGCGATGCTTAAGTATCTGGAAAATCTTCAAGTATATCGTCCGTGCGATGCATTTGTTAATACAGACGCACAAGTCACCTCGCTATCTATGGCTTCTGTATTATATTAACGAAAGATCACATTGATCTTTCGTCATTCCCAAAAAGTTTCGACGGTTATCCATAAAAAATTTCAATTTTATTAACTTAAAAATGATAATTGTTTACACTGACACACTGTCTTAATCTGAAACATGATTTAAGGATCCGGCAATTATCGCGTGTCGAAATTTCTCTAACGATTCCAAGATTTAATTACCAAAAATTAATACATTTGAATGTTTACTTATTCTTCGATTTTCCCCCTTAGAAAAATAGAACTTTTATCAAATCGAAGCAATCTCTACATTTGCCGGTAATTCATATATACTAAAAAATATATCGAAATCTTGAACCGAAAAATAGATTGAACAATCATCAACAAATTGCATATTTTACTTAAACTATTTTATTATACGTGTAACTTATAAATGGTTTCAAGTCCTTCGAGCGCATAAGAGAGTCACGTATAATATGTATATGTGTGAAATTAGCACAAAGACAGAAACCGGAAGTCAAGTGACCAACTGCACTACGCGCGGTAGCAGCAGCGGTAGCATGGTGGGCGGGCCGGGGCGGCTACTGGCAACTGCAACTGCGACAACGTGAGACAAAATATAGGATAGTGTGTGTGTGTGTGTGTATATATATATATATATATATATATATATAACGCAGAAGAGACAGAAATTCAGGAGCTGACCGCGGAGAGAGAGAGCGAAGACGAGGAAGAGCGGGTCCCGTTCAGCTTCCCCGGCATGCACGGATAATCCTGGAAATTCCGAGCGAGGACAACCTCACCACTGCCTCGTGACACCTCCCAAACACACACACACACACACACACATATATATATATAAACTTGTGTACATGCAAACACACATCCGCATATATAAATACACTTAAAGTAAAGGATGCGTTAGTATAGTTTCCCTCTATAATGCTAATACGAATAGAACCAAGGCGAACATCTAGGCGTCACACATCTAAGAGTAGTATAAGGAGTATATAAACTATAAAATATAACAGTAAGTCAGTCTTATGAATAAAACAGAAATGCAGCATTATTTTAAATTTAATTAAATCATAAGAACATAAAACGGTTGAATAATGTAGTAAATCAGAGACAATGGATTCAAAGTTACGTTCGCTCATTACTCAAACGCTCATGCCAGTCATCCCCTAATATACTTAAATCAACATGTATACAATGCAGAATTAATTAACATACAGCTTGAGTAAAACGAACGAAGTTCCGGGAGATGTCTCCTCGTCGCCGTCTCCCCGACGGCTTCCCTCGGCTGAAAGATTATTTCGTAGCTGCGCTCGCTGCACTTTCCAATTTTGAATTTTTCATCCGGGGGATGGGGGGCGGTTGGGTACGAAATTCTTTTCCGATTCCATCGCTCCAGTGCGCGCCCGCGATATTTCGCGCGTGGGTGTAGCCGTGAAATAGCGTCGCCTCGTATCAGCGCGCGGCCCAAGCCAGACGGGCTCTGGATGGAATTACAGGATCGTGCCGCCTACGAGGATTAACGCAGCAATTCCGTAACGTTTGGAGTCTGATTCGAATTTCTTGCGATTCGTCCGGAATTGCCACGGGACAATAAGCCGAGCGAGGAAATAGTAATAACCGCGTCACTGCAAGACGTTCGCGTAATGCACGGGTGGCGTAATTTCGAGAGAGAGAGAGAGAGAGAGAGAGAGAGAGAGAGAAAGAGAAGCGTAAGCTACATGAAATTGTGAGATATCCATGATAAGCATGATTTGAACAAGGTAACGAGAGTAATGACGGTATTGGAAAAAAGGAACACCGATTACAACGCCCAGATCAACGCCAAACTGATTTTCAGCTTTAATTTCTGCGATAGTCGCGCGAAATTTCAGCGTACGAGCTCGAGTGGCACAATAGTCAGTTTTTAGAGAGACAGAGAGAGAGAGAGAGAGAGAGTGAGCGCTCTTGGATCATTAATATAAATTATTTTAGGCGGCACCTAATAGCTGCGGCATGGCCGACCTCTGCAATAAGATACGTCACACTGAATACGCGATTTACTTACCGGGATACAGAGAAGGGCATGGAGTTGGGGGGGGGGGGTGCTCGATTTTTTTCCGCGCAGGGCGCTCGCACGGTGCCGACCTTGCGTCGCAAGTAGGGAGTAGAAGAGCGAGCGGGCTAAATAACGCCTAATTTTAGGCGCGCGCTTTTCCGCGATATGCAGCCCGACGAAGAGGGAGCGGGAGGAAGGGCGATTGGTGGAAATGACCAAGCTTCCCCGCGTGCTCGTCGCGGAAAGCTACCTTTTGTTTGCCGCTACCCCATCCCCCCTTTTTCCTCACTTTCATCGCAGTATCACTTTCTGATACTTTTGCTTCGTTTTTTTCCTTTTTTCATTTTATTACGACGGGGGCCGTGCTCGACCTGTCAGTCGGTGGAGTGTCTCGTACATCCTTTGCTCTTGGCCTCTCTTTCATACGTTTTTATACACAGACGATATAAACGCATAAATATGTATACCGGACGTGACAATGGAGCTTTATCGCCGCATCGAGGAAAAGTCGCGCGCTCCGGACGAGAGGGGATTTTCATATACGCACCGTAACATTTTCATTGGGTCCAGATCCACCGCATAAGAAGATATGAAAATTTTTTTACCATTCGTGGAAAATAATAAGAGGAAGTAAACACCGAGCTTTAGGTAGATAAAAAAAAATCTAGTATCTATAATTACACAGGAGATGTGTTTTATCTACGCACAAGCTGCGACACCTTACATACGTAGCTGGTATAATTGAAATTGTAAATCAATATTTTGGAAACATTACAAATGATAAACGGTAAGCCATTTCGTATTATCTCCATGTTATTGTCGCATTGTATATTATATCTATTTATAAAATTCTGTATTATAATAATTCGATCACTCTTCATTAACCAACAATATTATATCCACATAAAAATGTATCTATATATATATTATTCATTCCACACTGATACGCGTACCTTATATAAATCGGATACATTGAATAAGAACTATCATTCAATAAAGAGCGATTTATCTGAATTCAATATTGGACGAAGGATACTTATTAAAAAATTCGAATAATTAATGCAATCAAAATTCATGAAGGAATTCGTGTGTCAGAGGAGGGTATGAGGTCTGAGAAAAAATGAAAAACGCCCTGTCGCCTGCTGGATATATCGACATCTATACAGATCTCCGTGGGTTCATAATACATTTATCGTTAAATCAAAACATTATATAAATATATATATATATATATATATATATATATATATATACATATATATATACGCTTTGAATATTAAAAAGCATAAAATGCACTCTTTTCGGGATAAAGATTTCGCCCGCGTGTCAACTTTATGACATCCCTTTCAGCTGTATTTTATTATTATTGTGCGCGCGAATAACAAAAGCTATATTAATATTGTGATCCATTAGTCGGGAGAAAATAGAAGGGGTTTAGGCGCATAATTTTCCACGACGTTCGAAGGAGGCCGAGAAAGCCAGAAGAGTAGAGAGGGAGAGAGAAAGAGAGAGAGAAAGAGAGATGGAGCTAGAATGGCGCGGGCGATGCACGAGATAAAAAGAAGATGGAAAAATGAAAGAGAGTGAGGGAGGGAGAGAGTGAGTGGGAGGGGGAGAAAATAGAGACGGAAACATAGTGGGATCGCAATATATAGACGCCGGGCGCGTCCCGCGCGTGCGGGTGAAGTCGTGCGTGGAGCTATATACATGAAAACTTATGGGGTGGGGTCCCGTGCTACAGCGGAGTCGCGCCGTGTATCGCGAAATTTATGTGGCCTCCCGCGAATTTTTCTCCCTCTTTTGTCTCCCTGCGCTCGCTTCGCTTCTCTCTTATTCTCTCTCTCTCTTTCTCTCTCTCTCTTTTCCTCCCTCTCCCCGTTCGCCTTTTGCGTCCCAAACTCTCTCTTAGTCCCCGCCCACATTTTGCCGCGATTCTTCGAAAGTGCGAACACGCGCGAATAAATAAATTCCCTCGCCACACACACACACACACACACACACACACACACATATATATAGAGAGAGAGAGAGAGAGAGAGAGAGAGAGAGAGAGAGAGAGAGAGAGAGAGAGGGACAGACAGATTTAATTTATGTAGCCATTTGAACATTTACCCAGCGCAGAAATGTCTATGTATTTATTATCGCACCTCTTCGCCCGGCGCATTCTACAGATGCAAAACGCTCGGAATTGTTTCAACAACCACTTATCGAATGTACTGCTACACGATACCACCCCCCCCGCACTGTATACACAGAAAGAAAAGTATCGGGATCTCGAGGAAGTGCCGTATGGTCGCGGCGCAAAAAATGGTTTATTTATCGATGCGACTCGCATCTCGAAATTGCGAGCTTGACCTGAGATTTTTGGGATTTTCCGCTGAAAAGCCCAAGAGTGGCGCACAACTCGTACTGAAAAGCTGCTATAATCTCTGATGACGCGTACGATGAATGCAAGGAAACGCGTCATAAGCAATAACAGTATTAATAATAGTCACAATAATAATGACAATAACAATTTTTTTATCTATTTTTGAGAAAATTAAATCTAATGAGTGACAGAGAGAAGTCAAGAGCGCGAACGGGAACTAATCCGAATCGCAGAGCATCGGCGAGACCGAGGTCAAATGAAAACCGAAGGGCACTGGTGGCCACAAGTGATAATCGAACATCATTAGTGAGAATAGAGGGCCTATGAGTATCATCAACTTCATACAATACTTCAGTAGATATTTCATTTTCTCGCTGTATATAAAAATTATAAATACGTATCCTCTTACTGGAATTTATTTTCATTCTTACTGCAATTTTCCTTGTTACATTTGATGATTCGTTTTCAAAATTTCACCAACAAAATATCTTAAGAAATACACGTTTCAAGAATATGCTTAATGTAATTTACGTTTGACAGCTTCTGACGATTGTTGATATGAATGCAGTGACCAAAGTTATCTTATAAATCCTCCATACGTCTGACTCAAAAAAATTCTCTTGCTGCATTCGTGTAGAAATACCAAATAATTAAATAAGGCCTTCATTACGCCACGCAATAGAATATTGCTGGTAACTGTATGTGTACATATGTACATCAGTCAAATCAATCCTCGGAATATGTATTTTTAAGTTGAATACAAACATGGGTCTGACGAATTTTTCCCCCCAAAAAAAGAGCTTTTCGCGAGCCCTCGCGCGTCTACGCCCACAAACATATAAACATTTGCCAACGATGCGCACGACTGTCCATTTCCATAAAAATCAAACAGAAGGAGAAAAAAGAATCATAATAATGAAAAAGTTCAAAACAAAAAGGTATATAAAAACCATTGTACACCACAAGCCTACCTCATATCGGTCCAAAAATGTACGAGTACGCGCACGCGTTTCAATTTACGACTATATATATATATATATATATATATATATATATATATATATATATATATATATATATATATATATACATACATATAGTGAATATATATACACACTCACACGTAACACTCGCGTTCCACATACGAGGAAACGCCAGTTGTATGCAGCGGGAAAGAAAGGCGGATAGGCGGAAAGTGCGAGAAAGAGCGAGCTATGTGGAAAGAGCGATAACAGGGTCTCGGGACGAAAAAAAAAAATGCCGCCGCCGCGCGCGCGAGGTGGAGCTCTCTGTCTCTCGGTCGAACTCCCATGCGGCACGCAAACGCATCCTTTTCACGCGAGACCTGTATATATAAATATATATATATATATATATATATATATATATATATATATATATATATATATATATATATAGGAAACTCTAGAAAAGTGCGCGCGCATACGCCTGGGTCGCAAGCTTCGTCCGCGCACTTATTAAACTCGACGTTATTCGCGCAAATTATCGCGCGCTATAGACCTCTCTAACTCTCTCGCACTTTGTCTATCTCGTTCTTTCCTCTCATTCCCCCCTCTTTTTGCCCTGCCTCTTCTGCGTCTATATATATATATATATATATATATATATATACACAGGCGCACGCTACCGTATCCGGAACTACCTCTATGTCGCCAGCCGCCACCGCCCTCCCTCCCACCAACCTATTCGCCGCCTCGCTACCGTTCCTCGGTACGTTTAACGCGAAAATTGCTCACACGTGCGGCAGTAGTAACGGCGAGAGGGGGATCGGGGGAAGCAGGCATAGACAGACAGCGAACTTCGGACTGTATAAGCGCCACGCACCTCCCCCCCTCCCTCCAACCGCCACCCTCTCTCCCTCCCGCGTACACGCACGCGCGACCGCGCTGTTCGTATGCGGCTGTGCCTGTGCGTGCGCGCATATGCGTGTCTGCGTGCCTACGTGTATATGTCTATATATATATATATATATATATATATATATATATATATATATATATACGTGCGCACGTCGGGCACGGTTACCCGGTTAAATGCATCCGGAAACCGTAATAGATACCTACGCGGCGCGGCCGAGTGAAACTCCCCGCTTCGATGCAGCAAGAGCGGCGCTACCGCGGCTGAGCCGGCCAAGAAGGAGGGAAGAGGGCGGGAGGGAGAGGGAGAGAGAGAGAGAGAGAGAGAGAGAGAGTGAGAGAGACTTGTATCTAGCAACAGACTGGGTGGTGATCCGTTTAGTATATGGTCGTGGCTCTTTGTAACGACCACGCGAGCATCTAGGCGGGGGGTGGGTGATTACGAAATCAGGGATATAGTTTCGGCTATGCAGTTGGTGAAACTCGCGCATAATCCCGTGGGTCGACCAATATTTCGCCCCCGCCCCCTCTTTCTCTCTCCGTTCCTCCCTCTTGCTTTCGATTAACTTTCTTGCTATTAAGTTTTCGACGATGCGCGACCGCGCGGGATAATTTAACAAGTTTTATTTGCGTATGGGATGGCTGTGCTATGAAAATTAAATCTCCATCTCAATTAAAATAAGAAATTTATTCAATAATACATAATTAATATGTTACAGCATAAAGAGGGAATATTACATTACGCGAAGTAGGGGCAAAATAAGAATTTACACACTCGCCAACCGACAACAGTCGTCTATGCCAATTAACCAGTGTTGTCTGTCCGATGTTTCTGCATAAGTCGGGATAAATCGCAATTTTACAAAACCACATTCATGGATCGTGAAATCCTACCACATGTAATGGGCGCGCTGAAAAGTTCGATGCTAATACCTCATCGAGTTCACGCGTGACGCAAACGCAACTATTGAGCGCGCCGCCGAAGAGCGTGGCGTTTTATTGCGCAAATACGGTGATCGAATGGTATATTATGCGCTTGCCGTTGCAAATATTTATATGAGACAATTTTCAATTTTAATGCATAACATTGGAAAAAAATTATCATGCCATACGCAATGATCACATAATTAATATAATAAGTAAGAGCCATCTAAAAATTGCCTGTTTCTTTTTCTGTTGCAGGTATGTTCATAAGATCCCAGTTCGCGGCGCTTTATTATAATAAGTACAGAGAGAAGTATTCTGGAAACAGCGGTAAGTTAATTCGATTCGCTTCGTACGTACAGTCACGGTCAGGCAACTGAATTACGGCTTACGTAAAGCAACGCGCTCGCCGCCCCGACAGCTATAGAATTTGTATATATATATATATATATATATATATATATATATATATATATATATATATATATATAAGAAAAATCATCTCGCGAGTTTTATCGCAAAAACAACCGTGCGTAATTCTACTTGCGTTAACGCTTACGGACCGAAAGAGTGATAGAAGGGTGAGGGGCAACCAATGGGATTCATCTGGCTGGCTGATTTCGTTTAGAAAGTAACGGTGAGCATTTTTGCCCTCGCCGTTTAAATGTATACGTGTACGCATAGTTAAATACAATCCTTTCGATAGGCATACAGAAAGGCAGGACGAATGAGTTTTTCCACGAATACACCTCAAAACCGGACAAGAAGAAAAATTTTCACTACGTATCTGCAATCCCATTAGTACTCCGATGGGTTTCAATTTATCCACTCGTATATATATCACGGTTCAATTTAATTTTTTCTTGCATCATGACCGTGTAGATATTATATATATATATATATATATATATATATATATATATATATATATATATATATATTTTGTTGTGCATTACCGCAATATAGGTGGACCGAAGCGCGCCCAGAGACGGACAGAGAGAGAGAGAGAAAGACCGGGCGTAAAATTATAAATTTAAATCTCATGACTGCGTAACGAAGCGTGCACGCGGTCGCGCTCGCATCCGTATATTATGGACGAACAAAGGAACTCTCTTAAATAAGACGTATATGTGTGTATCGCTGAAAGGTTATATATAGGAGAGCGCGTGGCATGCTTGATCGACGATGTAAAGAAACCTTCCTGGTCCACAATTTTGTGTGTGTGTGTGTGTGTGTGTGTGTGTGTGTGTGTGTGTGTGTGTGTGTGTGTGTGTGTGTGTGTGTGTGTGTGTGTGTGTGTGTGTGTTTATATATATATATAGTTCGTATGAGGGTGGGGGTCGGGTTGCGATGGGAGGGTGGACAGATAGAGAAGAGGAGAGATAGCGGAGCACGGAGAAGCTTGGCGCTCTCATAGGCAAGTACCTGTTTCGAATGCATAAACAATGGGTCGGCGGCGCAGTTTAGAGCAGTTATAAAGCGACTAGAGGAGATAACGACTCGGGAGGAGAAGAGAGGAAAAGGGAGAGAGAGGGAGGAGAGAAGAGAGAGAGAGAGAGAGAGAGAGAGAGAGAGAGAGAGGAGAGAAAGCGAGCGAACAAGAAAGGTGTACGCGAGAGCACACAACCCATAGATATATCGAGACGTACACCATCCACCATCCACTCGCCTCTCTCTCTCTCTCTCTCTCTCTCTCTCTCTCTCTTCTTCGCCTTCCCTATTTCCCTCCCTCATGACTGGATATACGAAACAGAGTACACGGTTTTATATATATATATATATATATATATATATAGAAAGGAAGACGAGTACACACCGCGCACTTCGGAAGTCTGGGGATCGCACTTACAGGAGAAGGAGAGGGAAGGAAGGGTGAGGGTATATGTTCCGAGGGCCTCTCCCTCCCAGGCGGCTTTAATGAGAATCACTGATCTCCGGCAATAACGTGTACCCACCAGAATCGTGGGGAGCGCGGGCGATACAAAGAGCGAGAGAGAGAGAGAGAGAGAGAGAGAGAGAGACGGAGAAACGGTCACATTGTCGTCGGCGGCTTTATCCACAGCACCGCGTTTCACCCGCTCCTTTATATACCTACACCGTACCTGTGCTCCACCGTGTTCTCCTCTCGCAGCGCCGACACCTCGATATATACATATACAAGATCGTACGTGTGCAGCGCACGAGAGAGCGGGTGGGGAGGAGGGAGAAGAAAGAGGAGCACGGCCGGGGGTGGGCAGAGGCGCGGTCGTTATCGACGCGGGCGCCCGCGATTTCGGGGTGGTGTGTATGGGTGCGCGCGCCGCTTTTTAGTGGCCCCCGCCCCGCCCCACCCTCCTCGACCTCTGCCACACCTACTCCCGCGGCGGAGTGGCCGTTAAGCTTCTCGCGCCGCGATTTGCAATGAGGTGAGCGCGAGTGGTCGACGTTGCCAAGCTCTCCCGGGGCTCTAATCGGCGAAACGTTGTTAGCCCGCGTGCTGTGCCGATGTATCGCGGATATATACATATATATGTATACATATATATGTGTATACATATATATATATATATATATATATATATATATATATATATATATACATACATACGTACATACACATACAGACATATTGGATCTGCAGTGGCGCGGAACGCAAACGTGGATGGATTTTCGGTTGGGTTTTTAGAACGATAAATTCGAGAGTCAGAGGCAATGTTCTGTTAATAGAGGAAACTGAAAAATAAAATTCGCTTGGAAAAAAATGTCGAAATTTATAAAAAAAATTAACAAGAATATAAGAATTTTCCCAGCTACTGTCTGCTGAACGTGAATGTGACCTTACAGCACATACCAATGGATATACCAATGAATTATCAAGGTTATTCTTTATAATAAAATTTCCAATGGACATTGAAATTAAAAAGAATAGAGATTCTGAGATGAACTCTTGTTATGAATCGATATGATCCGTAAATGGTTAACAAACAAATCACAGTAATTATCAAAATTAGAACATTCTGGAGACTAAAGTGTTTTCAGTAGTTGACTCAATTACTTCAGGGTCGAATGTACCTTCTTAATTTGCATTTCTCACATCGTTCGAATCCGTACACTAGTATTAAAATGTACGATTTTACAAGTGAGCGTGTAAAACTCAATTTTACGCAGTGTTTTCGCATCCTAAAGTGTTCGCTCTTTCGCTGGTTCGATGGCATTATCAATGGCACCATTGAGATTGATCTTTCTGCGCTGAATTTGCAAACTGATCATGTTTGCTGGACAAAACGATGTCAATTATGTAATAAATTACACATTGTCGCACGAGCTAGGAAGATGATTATTGCACTCGTGAGACCGTTTACCCTCGCCCCTCCAGTGAAGCAAAGGGGGCATATCCGATAGTCTACAAATTTCCTTATATACCAGCTCTAAATTATATTTCATAACAGATAGGGTGTGAACATCGAGGCTTACACATTGTTTATAGAATGTAAAGTAGTACTTTATAATTCATTACACGACGTCACTATAATTTCCAGCAGCTTGTTATAAAATATTACATACTACACGAACGTATACGCTTTTACGTTCTTGCCATGGATCCTTATATGTAAGATCAAAAACTGTATCTTACAAAAACATTTTTTCAATTTTATATTTGAATAACTTGACTATGCGCTTAATTATTAAATATAACAATAAAATATCATAAACATTAATTTGTGAATAAATGTCAGGATTTAGAACTTGTAAAAAGACAGATCTGTCTGTTGGCGCTTACGAACGAACTTATATTATTTTTTACGAGACTCAAGATATGTGATTTTTTACAAGACCCCTCCTTATTTCACTATGATGATAAAAGCAATTATAAATACTCATTCTGCATACAAGAAACGGAGGGCATCAAAACAGCACGTCACAATTAACGTATAATGGAGAGAGAGAGAGAGAGAGAGAGAGAGAGAGAGAGAGAGAGAGAGAGAGAGAGAGAGAGAGAGAAAAGTACAGAAAATTTATTGCCGCGCAGAGTATAATGCAATTTCTTAATCTCCGGTCCCTTATATAAATTCATTTTTAAAGGAAAGCAAGACGTGGGGATAATATAGAGCGACAGCTTGTTTGGTCTCAAGTTGCGTCCAATTTCTCATAATACATAATATACATATATATATATATATATATATATATATATATATATATATATACCCGTAGACCGAGATTTAGGGGACTTAAGTTACGGAAACAGAGGGCGACACGCAGCCCGCGTAGGCGGCAACTTGCCAACTCTAACATTCCCAATATTCGCCAACAGAGCCCTTTTGGTCCGTGATCCTCGGCTTCTTTTAATTGGCCCACTTTTGACTAAAATTATATATATATATATATATATATATATATATATATATATATATATATATATATATGATCGATTATGTATAATAACAAAAGCAATGAAAAAAATTGGCTAAGAAATAAGACACTATAATATATGCTATATTCATGAGGATTACATTTGCATTATTATTCCGATAAACGTAATAATTTGAATATTTAAATTCAATTCAATCGTAAACTAATTACCAAATGTTAAATTAATATCGAATGGGCACGAACCACGTCAAAATTGCAGATTACAAAGTCCGCGCCGCAAGGCCATAAATTCCGATCTTAAAAGCATCGTGAAATTACAGATTTACAGAGGGCGAATTCACACGCACACACACACACACAATATTACTTTGTCTCGTTTCCAGCAGCGAATTAATTAATATACAATATAAATAATATAATAACAACGATTATAACGCTATAAGCTATATTACTATACAAAACTGGCTTCGATATATATTTTAGCAAATGAAATTTTCCCGTTATTTTTTATATATGATTTATTCGCGTCGTTCTCGAGTGCAACGACCCGCGCACGTGGGTATCTTTGTGCCAGGTGTGTTAATATGCAAATTAATTTCATCGATTTCTCGTGGAATAATATTAATCTTTTCACGACTAGGTATATTTATATATATATATATATATATATATATATATATATACGTACACAAACTTCAAAAAATCCCGTGTCAAATTAAATTCAATGCCGAATCAAAAGCCGAAATAAATCCCTATTTGTCCTTATTATTGGATTTATATTATAATCCGTTAAAGCGAAATGATCATCCCGATTGAACGTTACAATTACGATTATTTATGTTTGATTGTCGGAAAAGTATTAAATCCGTGTGATAAAAATTGGAAGGATTTTTATCGTTTTTTTGTTTGTTTGTTTTTTTTTTTTGGAATCCCTACTGCACTTCTTCTTTTTCTTTTCTATTCTTTCTCCTATGCACTTTTGCCGAGATAGGCAAAGCTTAAAGATACGCGTGAACTTCCTAATAGGCGAAGAGTCGATGGCAGTGCCAGAAACCGAGAAACGTCCTTCTGTCCGAGAAATGTCATTTTAATAAGATGCTAGATTTTTTTTATTTATTCGTAAACGTGTACAAATACATTGTAGCAACGGGCAGTATTTGGACGTATCAGCATGTTGTGCGAATATTGGAAGTAGTAACGTCTCTTGAGGGATTACCCCACCGACTATCTCAGAAAAATGAAGAATCAGTTCTTCCTTGACGGTGGCAGTGATTGACACGGCAACAGTGTCCAGTTTACTTTGAGCGCGATACCTGAATTCGAAAACGATCCATTTCGTCGAATCTCGTTCAATTGATAATTATTAATATCGAAAAATCGAAAACTGAACTTCTGGAAAAGGTTTCACTGAAACAGCATCGTTCCGTTTCATAATACGAGGTAACAGAAAAAAATAATAAAAAGTGCGAATCGAGGAAAAAATTAATGGTTAATATCTCGTTGAATAACCATGCCCGCGGCTTTAAAATTGAACCGCATCATTGTTATATATATACATGTAAGTTTTGCCGTATACCGGAATTTCATAACTTTCTCGTCGTTCTTTTTTTCTGCTTGGTGAGGTGTCTCATTAAAATAACCCGTTGTTATTCATTACGAAAGGCTTTATGAAAAGTTATAGAATTAAACTTTATGTTTAAATATATTATTAGAAATACGTAGGTATATCGCGTAACAATGGTGTTATCAACAGCTTACAGAATATTAATGTACATATATATGTATTAAGGAAGGTAAAGCTTATACATAAGATCTAATGACTATTAATAATAGAAGCGTACATACAAGAATTTAGCTGAACATTTTGTAATATGAGGTTATGGAATGGGATAATGAAATTGTGTGTAATTTAATATACGTATTACTATGCTTTTACGATCGTTATCTAATTCTACATATTCCTCTTAAAATGTATAATGAATGTATAAAGAACGAAGATGAGCGTCTCGCAGGGGCTGAAAGAAAGAAGAACAATATATAATGATAGACGATGCCGGGAATTCAATGAAGGGCGGTGCAACGAGAAAAGAAAACGATGTGTCTAAGATGGACGAAGGCGGCGGCGGTGACGGCGGCAACGACGATGATTATAATAATAAAATGAACGCGAGAACGTATAACATATAGGACATCGGATACAAATCGATTGTACACGTCGTCAGCGACAGATTGATAATCTCGCGTGTATAAATGAATATGCTTTCCAAACAGAAGAGAACGCCAAGGATAATTGTTGGACTGAATTAAAAAAAAAAATAATAATAAACAATTTTAAAACAACGATAAAAAGAACGGGAAAACGAAATTTTGCAGAAAATAAATAATATAACCTGTATATTGATTACGGACGATGCACGAGGATAAGGGAGCAGTCGACGACGACTTTATCGATCATCGTTCATTTATCGTGCATCTAAGAGGCGATATATAGGTTGAATTTCTAAAAGTACAAAGTGAAATCAAAGCACGCCCATGCAGATTTATCGTGAGAAATCAATAATAAAACTAAATAAAAAAATAATAATAATAATAATAAGTAGGATCAATTGATTAATAACTCGCGCGTTTTTTAACGGCATCGAATGCGCCGGAGGACGATTAATTAAAAAATATACGTTGCGAGGGTGAGAAGGGACGGGGAGCGGAGAGAGATCCATGAGCGCGGGGACGCATCGATGAAAGCACAATGGATGTATTAGCCGGCGTTATCTGTAACGGAACAAAAGAAAGATACATACGTATATAATAACAAGGAAGGGAGGTACAGAGAGAGAGAGAGAGAGAGAGAGAGAGAGAGAGAGATCACGATAGAGAGTGAGAGGAGATGGGTAAAAAGTCCAAACGATACATATAATACATCGTTCGCGATAAAAAGCAGAACACCGCGGCCCGAGAGAGCGTGTCGATAAGACGAATAATCGCGCGCACATCCCATAATATGAAACAAAAAAAAAAAAATAAAAGGAAAAAGAAAAAAACAAGAAGAAGAAATGGGTTACCAAGCCCTACGGGTCCGCCCGACTGCATTATAATGCAGGTCCGCGCGGCATTTTCTATAACAGCGGAACAAAAGGCGATTCGAAGCGCGTACACGCATGCATACATACGCATGTATAGATACACATATAGGAATGAATGAATGAATAAAGGAGAGCATACGGCCGACGACCGACTGGATTTCAATCTGTGCCGAAAGCTCACGAGTATATATATGCAAATGAAGTAAGCGACGCGCGGCTCCGGAGGCGGACTTTCTTCCGTTCCGTTCAAGTCCACCGCGCTCGCACATCTTGTGAGCTATGTACGTGTATATGTATATATATATATATATATATATATATATATATATATATATATATATATATATAACTGATCGATCAAGTGTAATAATTCACGAAAGTACTCGAGAATATAAGGGAGAAAAATCGGGAGGGTAGAATTATATATATATATATATATATATATATATATATCTTTGGGCGAAGAAAAGTTTCTATATATGAATATATATGTGGTGGTCAGTCCGTATATTTTTGCGATTCCCGCACACGCCAACCCCTCTCTCCTACCTCATTGGCGGAAAATCGTTCCTTAATTAACCCCCTGTCCCGCCCTCGTGTATACACGCGTGTAATTACGATCGTACCCCCTCTATCTATCTATCGATCTATCTCTCTATGTATCTCTCTCGCTCTCCCCGTCCCTGGCGCCGCTCGCTCGCGCGTACAGCCGTTATGGGAAATAATAAGTGAAAGCGTCGTTATCGCGGCCGATATCGCGCCACTCCGGCCCTATGAGTGTGCTCGCACGTACGTATAACTTTTATACCGTTCTCCTCCTTCCCCACCCCCTGCGATTCCTCTCTTTCTACTATCCGCAGCACATCGTTCCGCGCTTGTTATAACCGCTGTTCTCGAGTGCGATTATAATGCTGTATTAGCCATCAATTATTATCTGTGTTATGTACTTCATATATATATGAAGAGATATTGAATATTGCTGATTCAGACGAAAAATTAAAACACGAATTTGAGGACAACGTCTATGATACTGTATCAAGTGCAAATAATTCAATACCTGCGTTAAGTCATACTTGAAGAAGGGCTGAAAATTCGAAAGATTTAAATCTGAATCTCGAAATTGTTGAAATCGTAGATTCGAACGGCATCAACGCTGAAACCTAACAATTGCCGATTTGAACGAGCCATGTTCTAATCTTTAATGGATATACGTTCTATTCCCAACCCTTACGACGTATGACGTTTAGACATTTTAATATTTCGAAACTGATATTCGCAGTAATTTGAATCTCGGAAGATTGAACAGTTCGAAACGTCCAATCGTCGATTCTATAGAAATTACGATTCATTATTCCGAATAAATCAATTGTTTCATAAATATCTATTAATTGGACATTTTTATCGTTACATAGTAAAGCATTGTTAAATCCGCAGATTTAACGTCCGTATCCGTTCTGATGCGAAAAATTAAATTAATTTATGCCGATTACCGCGAATAATCCCCAACACGTTAAGCCTGTAACGAGCGAAGCTGTACAATGGCTGAACAGCAACGTGAATAATAACGATAATTATTATAATAATTATTAACTCGGCTTGAACTTTCCATTATTATTTACCGGCTATTACACACGGGCGTCACTCGTCCGAACCATAACTCGTTGAATTATCGAATTAACGACAAGCCCGACGCGTTATCCAATGATCAATCAACTATGAAGAGCAGTCGGAAAAATCATCATTCGATGACGCCCGGCTGAATGCGCAGTTAAAAAATCCGGGTGCCGCTCTAACGAGAGATCATCGCGTGAGCCGGCTCTCCGCTCTTTATTTTCTCTTACCTTGCTCTCTATCTCGTTCTCTCTCTCTCCCTCTCTCTCTCTCTCTCTCTCTCTCTTACGCTGTTTTCTTTTTCCTACCAATCCTCCACCGCCCCATTTTTTCTCACGCCCACAGCAGCAGCGCACAAAAACAACTCTTTGCAAAAATGAAAATCCCACTGGGACCGAAAAATCAGCGCGCGTGCTCGATACACCGCAGACTAAAAGGGGAGAGAGAGAGAGAGAGAGAGAGAGAGAGAGAGAGACGTCTTCTGGGAATTTTTCCAAAGCACGGCCGGGAAGAAAACGGGCGACGCAGGTTGTTAATACGGGAAACTGTAGCTTTTCGGGCCTATCGAAAAAGGCGCCTCGAAAAAAAAAATTGCCGGCGACGCAGCGAACGTGCAGCAGTTGTGCGCGTGCTGTCGATTTTTTTCTTTTTTTCTTTTTTAATATATAGTTCAAATAAGATTGCGCGTGTGTCATGGGTCAGTGTTCAATGACGCTACTTTGAACTTTAACAATTTCTTATCGATTTAATATATAATTTCATATGTATGATTTAATATCTAACTTTTATAAAAAAATTTTTGTACATCCCCCAGGCTGAAAAAGCGTATCGAGATTTATTTTCACGCTCGAATTCTCCGAGCTCCAATTAAAATGTTCTTTGAAATTATAAGCGTACGTATATGGATTAAATATTTAAAACAAAAAAGTTAAAATTAAATCAAGTAAATCAAGTAAATTCCGTTTTCCCTTGTTTTTGCGCGTACCCGATTCATTCGAAGAACGTGATTCGAAAAAGTATTTCATAAAAAATCTCTCTCGACAAGCCCGGCGATCCACCTGCTACCTCTCTCTCTCTCTCTCTCTCTCTCTCTCTCTCTCTCTCTCTCTCTCTCTCTCTCTCTCTCTCTCTCAATCTATCTATCTAGCTATCTATCTATCTACCTATCTCTCTCTTTCTCTCTCCACGAAGCGAGCATTTTTTAAAAACTTTCGACAAACTCAATCGCCAATTTCCAGGCAGCCATCCATATAGCCTTAAAAAAAGACCTTTATAAAATAGCGTCCCCTCCCCTCTTCCATCCACGACTGTATTTTAAAAAAAAAAGGCAAAAAATTGAATTTTTGTCAATTTTTTTTTTTTGAAATTCCGTCGGCCCTTCGTCGAGCTGCAGGGGTGCTTTCTCCTATACCAATCCCTTTCCGCCCTCCGTTGTAATTTTCGCATGTACACGGTGCGCACGAAGTCTAGGAAACTCTTTGAAAGCTTTTCACCGAGCGTCCCTTCCTTCCGCCCCCTCCCCCTCATTTTGCCACCGTCTTTTTTCCATTTCGTCCGAAAAGCGTTCGACCGCAGTAATCAACGTTTCTTTTTGTTCTCTCTTTCTCTGTCTCTGTCTCTCCAGTTCTTTACCTCTTGCGTAAATTTTCACCTTCGTACTCTCGTCCATCCAATGGATTAGCTTCCTTCTGCTTTCGCCCCCCGGGGTAAACGGAACGGTGCTAATTTTTTTTCTCCCTTTTTGGCTGCACTCCTTTCTAGTTCGCTTTAATTTCGATGTACCTATATATATATGTGCTTTCGTTCAATTTACGGGCAAGATGTGCTTATAACCAGTCCTATATACATGTGTGTGATTTCGTGCTTTTTCCTGCTACTACAACGCAGGATATTAAGTTGTACTACAGCAGATAAATAACAATTTGTGGTTAATCTTGTAAAAGATTTAAAAATATCGGACTTGTACGAAGAGCTTATGAAATTGATAATAACGTACTTTTTAGTATACAGAGATAAATTTTGTATAAATATTACTTGGAACTTTTATCAGAAAAATTTAGTTGAAAAAAAATATCTAAATCAATCTCTGCGCTCCAGTAAATTTAATCGTATATAAGTTAACCGTTTCAATTCCACTTTTCATCAGACTGAGAATGTTATTTTCTTATTCGCTCATTATTATTTGTCCGTTCAGAGTGAACGATACGCGCACCTGTTATGTGCAGCCCATCCTTAACCCGAAAGCTGCCTCAATCAATAATAGTATAATGTGATATATTAACAGTAATTTTACACGGAAGCTATGTAAACATTACCGTTATTGAATATGAATTTTCAATCGCTTCGGTGCACAGGCAAGATTTTCAACAACAACGTAAAAAAAAAACGCTACATTGCAATCTAACTTTTCCCCCAAAGGAGGCGCAGTATGCTTCATACCCGTCAGCAAGGCGAATATCGTACAGCGTCACTGTTCTTCTTCTTGAGCAAAAAATATGGGTATTTCGAATTATCATTTCCGATCAAAAAGTGCAATTTTACCGCACAATTTTTCTGCGTCGCGGGTGACCCAGCGTTCACACCTGCGATTGAGGTAGGTGTCGCGTAATAAAACTTTCCTCGCTTTGTGGAAAAATCTATGTGGATCTTGGATTAGTTTTTCCCATATATATATACTTTTATTAACAAATCAAAGTAACTAATGTTCGTCAAAAATTAATTAGTATAAAAAAAAGCCACGTGTGTCTCGGCAAAAGTGCAGCTCTTCAATCTCTTAATAATAATCTCCTCGAATTTTCCGACTATCTGCATCCTTCTTTACCCCCTTCCCACCAGGGGGTTATACGCACTCGCTTCATCAGTCGCGTCAAAAAGTTTCGGTAGCTCCCCGTTCGGGCTCGACGCGCCATGCCAGTGGGGAGCGCGGCGAAATCGAGTTAAAATCCATTAACAAGAGCATCGATTGGAGCCGTTGAGTGGGGGGAGGGGAGGATAAAGTAACTTTTGACCCGATGTAGTCGGCCTATTACGGCGATTGTGTCTGAATATATAATAATAATAATAATAATAATGATGATGATGATGATGATGATGATGATAGTAATAACAAGAACAAGAATAAAATTCATAATAGACATAACGCGACGTCGTTATCGTATGGGGGGGGGGCGAGAAAAAACTCGAGGGGGCAAAATGAAACTTTCTCCGCGGAAAATTCCGCGCGATCTGTGTATACGCCCCGCATCGTCGCTTCCCCCTTTATGCGCTAATACGCAAATTTTCCAATGGCGTCGAAGTTTCGGGTCGTAAAGACGGGAATGCACGCGAGCGCGCGCATCGTCTACACACGCGGAAAGAAGTTTCACGAGGGCATCTCGCAACGTGGAGGGGGGGGAGGAGCTTTCGCGTCGCCGTTCGCCTCGCTGAAAACCAACGCGACTCCGTAACGGGGCGAGTGGGCGAACGCGAGGAAACGGGAGAGGAGAAGCTGAAGGATACCTACCGAGGGGCTTGGGGTTAGGGGGGGGGTGGGCGAGAGAAAGGATGGGGGTCGGAGTGACGTTTAAAAAGCTGCCTCTCTTGCTCTCGGGCTTGCTCTTCGCTCTTTAGGGCGGGGCGTTAAAATTCCTGCGCGGGGATCGCGACGTTGGAGAGAGACTGCCGGGCGTGAGAGCTACCCGCGCTCCTTCTTACGGGCGACTTCTGACATTTTCGCGGGGACGACGGGGAGGGGGGATGGGAGGGCTGGGACAGAAAAAAGGAAGTGTATCCCTCCCGTGCGCCTGTCTCTCGAACCGTATTACTTTATGTATCGAACCTCGCGCTCGGTCTCCGTGCTCCAAATCTCTATCTCTCTATCTCCTCCCTTCCTTTTTTTTCTCTCTACCTCGCTCCTCCTTATCCTGCCTCTCTGCCCGTCGCCCTTTTTTTGACCTGTCAATTTCGATTATCTCCCGCGACGGGCAACAGGCGTCGATCCATATACTTTTGAGTGTGTGGTGCGCGCGCGCGCGCGTGTGTGTGTGTGCGTGTGTGTGCGTGTGTGTACTAGAAAGAAAAAGAGGGGTACATTCGCGGGAATGCATTTTATGCGCTCGCGAGGCGCGTGTGTACTTATATCCGCGCATGTATACACGCGCGCGCACGCACCTACAAACAAGGACGGCTACGCAGCGAGCGAACGAGAATGTGAAAAGCGGCTTTCACGGGGTTCCGAGAGGAACGGCGCGCACAATGGTATTAAATATGAATCGCTACTATATATATCTGAGCGAGAGAAAGCGAGATAGAGAGTGTGTGTGTAATTGAAAATCAAAAATTTCGCCTTACAGCGTGGCGCGGCGAGGGATAAAATGCCTAATGTACTTTTTACATACGTATATACGACTGTGCCCGTACGCAGCCGGTGATCGTGCCGAGCGCGGCCCGATGCCTTTGTCGCGGGGCATCGGGATTCACGGCGGGAATATTATACACAACGAGCAGAGCATTGTCACGGTAGATTTGAGCTCCGAGGTACAGCCGCTCGTCGTTTTCAGACGGGTGTGCGCATTCACGGGTATAATTTGAAATTCTTGTTTCTTTTCATTTTTTTTTTTTTTTTCTATAAAAAGATAATCTTAAGTCCCCTTATTTCGAGAAGAGAATTTTTCAACGTCCCTGCAGCATCGTAAGGATTTTTTTTAAAGATCTTGATAAATTCTATTCGTATCGGTAGAACAATCTCGTCATTTTGAGAATGGTTTCAGGTTATTTTTTCAATATAGCTGCATAATGATTAAATTTTTATATGAGATATGGAGGAAAAAAGTAATGTTTGAATTATTTCGGAATCTGTATCAATTCCGCACAAAAGGAATCAATTCTATTACGCCTATAATAATATGTATTTTAAATTAAACGTTTAAATTATCCTAAATTTAACGTGAAATATTATTCTATCATTAATGTGTTAAATTCGAAAATTGGATAAAATACGATATTGGTGTCCCGAAATAAATTTGATGTTTAAAACAAAAATGATAATAACCTAAGAATACGATGTTGATTTATTTATTATAATAACTATATTGGTTATTTATATATCTTATTGTTGGCCAATGAGTAATCAATGGTTTAAATGCCCTTTGTAACTATTATTGAACGTTATCAGTATATATTATTTGTACCAACATATTTTTTTGGACAATAGAGAATGAATCTAAAGAGGGTAACAAAGAAAGTACTGATTTTATCATATTTGTTATAGGATTTAAGCACTTTCAAATCTTTAACATTAATATTCCAATTTAGAAACAACTTTAATAGCATAACTAAATCGGAAAGATTAGTAAATTAAATCAGAGATTCTTTTATAATCACCGTTTCTCCCCGACCGTATATCCTATCCATAAATAATTTCATTTTTACTCTCCCAAATGCATAAATAATCCGCTTTCAATTTTCTGGATAGACTCATATATATATATATATATATATATATATATATATATATATATATATATATATATATAAATTCATATATAGACCGGCACGGGTGTTTCTTTTGAAAAACCTGCTGCACGTGTCTTTTATTTTATATTATATTCATAAGTCGCTCGTATATATTTATAATATACAGTGGCATTCCCCATTGCTAGCGCAGGCATTGCGAATATAATGTTATTAAACGTGGTATGTGTGCAAGTAACTCGTGCGCGGACGGGATCGTCTCTCCCCCTACCCCCTTTCTATCCCTATACTTCGTCTCGCGATTTGCAATGTATATATATATATATATATATATATATATATATATATATATATATATATCGAGCAAATCGAGCAAAGAAGAAGCAATGCTTGTCCGCAGCGTGGAATATTGGGGCAGCACAAAGGAGGGTACCCGAGCCCTCTTTCTCGGATTCTAATGCAATTAGACCCCAGGGATGACGGGATGGCGGAGGGGGGGGGGGTAAAAGTGAGAGCGAAAAGGAGGCCCACATTCGGGATTGTATATATATGTATATATATATATATATATATATATATATGTGTGTGTGTGTGTGTATGTGTGTGTGTGGGAATAGGTGATTCGACTTGACAGCCTTTTAGAGTCTCTAATTGAACATTTTTGTTGGCCGTCGGGCTTATATTATATTAGGCTTGACGCTCGACACGTAGACACACGGGCGCGGAAACTCCGCGCTCGCATACACCAGCGCGTTGATCTTAATGCAACGGAGCAGGAGGAGGGAGTAAGGCAGAGAGATAAAGAGAAAAAAGAGAGAGATGAAGGGGGACTGAAGAAAATCTTAATTGGACTTTTGAAATGGTTGGGGTTAAAGGTTAAGAAGCCGGGAGATGAAGCTCGAGGGGGAGAAAATATATAACAGGTTTGCAGGCTGTCGTAGATATATATATATATATATATATATATATATATATATATATATACACAAAACATTTTGAGAAGACTGAAAATCCCTTATAGTGGTTTCAAAAGTAAATGTAACTTGAGGCACGTCTTAAATGACAATACTGAAGAGGGTGTTTTTTTTTAGATGCTAATTAGAAATTCGATGTCGGTGATTTCGAAAATTCAGGATGATTAGGGAAAAAAATCGTTTTTCTCAAAACCAATTACGGGCATTTTTTTTACATCGCGAAAGATTTCATTCTCATTTATATTGCAAATCTTGTGCTTTATATATATATATACGCGCATTATATATCTATATACTAAATTCATCGCGTCGCGTCCAATGCAAAAGTTCATTCCACATAGATAAGGTCGACACACCTGATGCAGATTATATAACTCGCGACTCTCGGCTCCGCTCCGCTCCCCCCCCCCCGGCCGCCTTTATAACTTTCTCCCTCGCTCGAGCATCCGCTCTCATTTGTATATAGTGCGCCTTCAATATTCTACTTTACAACGGCGCCCGATGCGCACATCAGAGTCGTTAAGGATGGGGAGAAGTTTCATGCTTAAGCACACACTTGACTTGTCGAAATTTGCGTTGCTCCCCGCCGCGGGTATAACGACCCCGCCCTACAAATATATACATATATATAATATCTATACTCAAAAAGGAGGATGAATAAATTATTCAGCGAATCGCACGCGAGCCTCTCTCCGGGCAATTTCCCGCGCGGTTCGTTTGAAAAAATAAAAATAACGGGCGTGCTTTACCCTCCCCGAAAGGCCAACCATTTTCGGTCCTAATAAAAAGTGAAATGCAACCCTCTCCTAGATGACGAAAAGTTCTTTGGGTCGACCTTAAAATCTCTGCGAGAAACTGAGAGACAGAGAGAGAGAGAGAGAGAGAGAGAGAGAGAGAACGTTTACACTTCGTTATACGCGCCTCGACCGCACCTATTCGCCTCTCCTACTCTCTCTCTCTCTCTCTCTTTCGCAGCACCCCAGCCTCTACGCAATCCCTGTATATATAATACACAGTTTCGTCTGCAAGAAAGCCCAAGAGTGAGCGATAGATAGATAGAGATAGAGCGAGTGAGGCGAGTGGAGGGTTGCCAGTTAAACTCGGCACTTCCGCGGAGGTCCCTTTGTCGACGTTTTTACGACCAATTGGGCCAATCTCGCCGGCGCAGCTACATCTCCACGGTACGTACGTGTATGTATATACCTATAAACGGATAGTACGTACTTATATATATATATATATATATATATATATATATATATATATATATATATACATCGCGGATCTTCGAGCCAGTACAGCGTGTGAAAACGCACGCACACATATGTGCACACCCGATTTTCCCGACGATTTACTTTTGCTTCGCCGCTGGCCACACGCTCGCACGCTCCTATGTGTATGTGTGTGCGTGTGCCGCACTTCTGTTCTTGCGGATTTTTCTCCCCTTATACACAACCCTCGCGCGTGCACCCTTCGAGCGCGCGCGCGCGCTCCTTTTTCGCGAGAGCAAAGGTGGCCGAGGGAAGACGGCGCGGCGGAGGGGGAAGGGGTACTTCGCGGCAAGGACGAGGGCGGAGAAAGAAGGAAATGTACTTCTTTTACGACGCGGCGCTCCGGAGGTTCTGGGTCTCTGATGGGATTTGCGCGCCGGATTCGGCGCTAAATGCTCCCGCGGACTCACTCTCTCTCTCTCTCTCTCTCTCTCTCTCTCTCCCTCTCTCAGTGCCTCTCGCGCTGGTTGATAGCCGCGGACCGGCTCTCCCGTTTCTCCTTCATTCGATATACTCCACGTTACACGGATCTTTCTTTTCCTTCTGTTGTTGTAGGGGAGCAATTAGTGAGGTCGAGGAGTATTAGACTTTGGCGGAGAGCTTTTTCAGCTATTACCGCAAGCTCGGTCGAATATTCGATGGAGGCTTTGTAATATATATATGTATATATATATATATATATATATATATATATATATATGTATGTATGTATGTATGTATGTATGTATGTATATATGTATAAATGTACCAGTGTGCATCTTGCTAGAAATATAATTAAAAATAGAAATGGAGACAGCAAATTAATTTTCATCTACATGTTTCTCTTATTTGATGTAGACACATTTATATCCCATTCTTTATACTATGTATTGTCTTAAAGTAAAAATGTACTTTTGCAAGAAAAAATCCTGAGATTATTTTCATTTAGAATTTTTATTATTGAAAAGTAATTTTTATAAATTTTAAATGTATCAGAATTGTATATTTCAACCTGTTTTGTTAAATTCCTAATTTTCAGACCAGAGTAATATAAATTATGCTTCTGTTTAATAAAACAATAATTCTATTCATATTACAGTAGCTCATATAAATTTTTCAAACCTATTTAAATTAAAAATTAGCAAAGTACAATACCCCCCCCTAAAAAAAGTAGATCGAAAAATGTCCTTCTTTTTTCGAGAAAACGGAGAGAGAAGAGGATTACATGATAAAAACGTTAAGCTAAATATTACATTTAACATTTATTCTGGAATTAAAAGTTCGTAGCAAAATCCAAAGTAATAAAATTCAAAATTTTTAATTTAATTTGTAGGAACTAGAGCGCGAAAAATAATCTGCATTACAAAAGCTGTATAAAAAAAAAAAGAAAACTTTTCAGCGCACACTTTGACAATGCAGCGTGTGAAAATCTATACATGATTCACGTAGGATAATATATATATATATATATATATATATAAGATTCTAAAAAATAAACTTTTCTGGGTTTGTAATAAAAAAAATACTTTCTGTCTTTTCCTTCTCATTAAATATGTTCTTATTACATATTGAGCTCTGTAACATATATATATATATATATATATATATATATATATATATATATATATATATATATATGTTACAGGCTCGAATCTGAACAAAAATAATCTGAGTTAAAAGAAATCCCAATTAAAAGAGTCGAAACTAATACACGCATAACATATTCGACATTGTGCTCGTCCACCTCTCCGAGCGGGCGCTCTATTTACGCTTCCACTGCTGCGCTAATGAGCTGCGGAAGCGGGCGGCACTACGCTGCTGCTGCTGCTGCTGCTGCTGCTGCTACTGCTACTGTTGCACGCTCTGTTTGTAAACAAAATGTATGTAATTTTTTCTTTCTTTTTTTTTTCTGTTTTGTTTCTTTCGTTCCGTACCGTCGGCCGGGCAAGCGCGCGCGAATTGGCATCGAGGGTTAGCGTAACAGCGAATTGTAGGCCGTGTAACTGTGTAATAATGCATTAGAGATACGCCTCGTGGCTGCCCCGGGATACGTGGGATACGTATTAAAATAATAATGGTTTTTTAATCGATAGCGGCGATGTAGAAAAAAGCGTTTTTGTTTGTTTTTTAGTAAGAAAAATTAGCCGAGCGTAAGAAATATTTATGTCAAGAAAATAAATTCATTTTAAAGTTAGTGAATATTCTTTGATCTTTGAATGTGAATTTATTAAAAAATTTTATAAATACACGTATAAAAAAAAAAATTAATTCAACCCTGATACTGAACCCCTATCTCTCTCTCTCTCTCTCTCTCTCTCTCTCTCTCTCTCTCTTCTCTCTCTCTCTCTCTCTGTCTCTATCTATATGTAGGCTTATGAAAATCTCGCAATAACACCAATCACGGCGCTGATTGACGGAGCTTAATTGAAATGTTTGATTTACATTTGGTGTTTAATCTTTGTACGCGAGTGGCTTCCAATTTTCCGTAAAAGCACTCGTTAAATAAAAAATACTATACGTATTTTTCGAATCAAAAAGCATGTGTGTGTATATATATAATTCAAGCGACGGACTCTTTACATTTCCATTGTTGCCACATATATAATATACGTACGTACACACGTCTATACATAAACTCTCGTCGCGTATTAGGGCGGAAAACTAATATGGCAATCTACGCTTTAATTGGACAGTGCTTGACTTTTAATTAATTGTTTAGATATATATATATATATATATATATATATATATATATATATATATATATGAAAGAGCGCGTTATATAGCTCGGCGCATTTTGCGCAGGACTGGCGCACGAATTAGTGCCAACGTCCCTTGTGCGCGTATACAAAAAGAGAAACTAATATCATGCTTTTCCGTTGAAAAAAAAGCAGCTCCGTCTGACCCAGCGGAAAGAGAGGCTTTTCGAAATCTTATATATATATATATATATATATATATATATATATATATATATATATATATATATATATAGCTTAATTCCGCTTTATCCGCGCCAACGCGAGCAGCAGCAGCAGCAGCAGGGATAAGCTCTCGTTTTTACCATCTACACTCTATATATATATATATATATAGAATTCAAAGGAGTCGTCGTCATATTCGTCGAAATAATAAATGAGAGAAATGCAGCGCGAAGCGAAAGAGCTGAGCGTGTGCCGGTAAGTAATTCGGTGTTGAAGATTATATGACGAAGCGCGCGAGAATAAACTGCAGGGAACTTCACGTCCGAGGTGCGGGATATACAATTTCTTGATAATTTTCAAAAAGCGCTTGCTTTAATAAGATCGAGCGACTTGCGCAATTACCGCGTATCGATATTACTATACGCATAGGAGCTTATAACATTTAAACGAATTACGGTGGATTTTCGCTTTAATCCCGGATTCGGAAGGAGCGCGTACTTGACAACATTTCGATCATATATCGTGTATAGGTTTGATCGTCCCGAAATTCTGCGAATCTGATTGTTTATCCACTTTTTATAGTCGATCCGTACACGATTTTGAAAAATGAACTCTAAGGTTGAGTTACTTAGTTCACTTCCTTTTTCCAATCGGAGCCTCGAACTTTCACGAGCGTGTGCGAAAACCGCTCGAACCCGGCCAGATTCGAACGGATTGTTTGCGACCGTTTACGAACATCCCCGACCTACGGACTCGAACGGCGCGAGAGCAAAAACCCAATGCTCCCCGCCTGCGCTATTATTACTATCGTACTCGTATCTGGACGGAAGGTAAAAAGTACAGAGATTTTTTTTTTCGACACCTCCCACGGCTAACTCTTGCGAGGGCCCGAGCCCCTCCTCGTTAGCACCTCGTTGTCGCTCCTAAAGAGATGCGCGCGACCGCTAAGTGGAACGTAGTCGCCCCAACCGCGCGTATTTATGCACAATTCGCGAAACGGCCCTTTCGCGCCGATTAGGGTTAAAGAGCCTTTGTATTCGGCTCCATGTACACATATATGTATATATATATATATATATATATATATATATATATATATATATATCTCTACACACTACGGCGCGTCTCCCTTTCTGCGCGGCTGACGCGCGAGACTCGTGAGAAAGTATATTAGGCGCGTAGAAAAAGAAAGACAAGATGAAAGAAGAAACAAAGAAGATAGGCCTTTTAAACGGATTCGTTACCTCGGAACACAAGGTGGTCCTTTTATCTCGGATTCCTCACCTTTTTGTGCTCCTCGGCCAATCCATTGCTTGCGCCCCCCCCCCCCACATATTTAGTGGGAATGTACCGACACGGCGCAGCGCGAGTGTTGATTCGCCACGAGAAACTTGTATGTATGTATATATGTATGTGTATATATATATATATATATATATATATATATATATATATATATAGATTGAATTTTTCAAAAGAAAATTGGTCGATGATTGAGAAAAACGAATGAGGTAGAGAGAAACACATAGAGAGAGAGAGAGAGAGAGAGAGAGAGAGAGAGAGAGAGAGTGTCTGTGTGAGTACTAAATCTAGAGATTAATTGCTTTCCCATGGTGGATATGCGAAACATGTGCATACAAATTTCTGCGCGAATCACCAGATCCATTTCTAAAATAAGAAAATCTGTAGGCCAGTATTCCATATCAATATATAATACGTGTATTGTCGCTTAAAAATGTACCAAATACAATAACGAATCATAACGAATGATTGAAAATTGTTTATTACGTATTTCCTCTTTATTACCAACTCGATTACTATAGTATAAATTCGTTATTATCTATCTTTCTAGTCTATTAATATACTATAGTATATTATACTATAATATATATTATATTATATATAATATATTATATATTATACTATAATATATAATATATAGTTCTAGTCTATTAATCTACTTAATAAATAATAAAATAGCTATGTCGTATCTGTTAGATGAATCTTGTCTTTAGGCAATTAAGCCAAATCGTATGCAAGACTTTTAATTTACAAAGAGCATATAAAAACAAAATTGAAATAATTCCCATTTTATTTTTCGTTAAACATAGAGAGATTTTTTCTCACGGTTTCCTTATAAATTCAATAAGCATCGTTTTACAGTTTTGAAAAATTTATTATTTCACATTGTAATGAATCGAAGCTGAATTAGTTTGTGGATTTTAACAATAATTCTATTTAAAATGTTAGGGATATTTGTTAAAAATCTAAGATACGTTTTTTATCATGTTTAGCATTAATTTAAATCGAATAACAATAAGCTTTGATATAAACTGCTATAATTTCAACTTTTTTAAATCTTATATTAAAATCATAAAATGCGCACTTTCAATAAGAGTCAAATTAAATTCGTTGACATTTAAATAATCAATTAAACAATATAAGATAAACATTCAAAATCATTTCGAAATTGTGATTTCACGAATATTGTAGGTTTCCATGCATAATTGTTAATTGTTGTCGTCTTTACAGAACTGATTGACAATTAAAAATTATGATAAATCACTTATCACGAATCATTTTAAAATCAAAACAAAAATATTGTTTCAAAATTTAAGCTGTCGAAATAGACAGGGAGGGAGAAAGAGAGAGAAAAGAGAATTGATATTTCTTAAAATTAAAACTTATTTGAATTAGCCGATTTGAATAAAACCCGATTTGAATTAGCTTCTTTATTGTAATTTATAACATGCAGTTAATATGTGAATCAATGTTCTAACCTTTTTCTTATATTTTATAAGTAAATTAAAGTATGAGTATGATTTTTGTAAAAACGATGGGCCCTGCTGAATTAGACGAGAACGTCAGGCTTGATAAGGCGATAGTCGATCTAATTATCTGAAACATACGTGTAAATCTCTAATTTTTGAATTTTTAAAATAAACCACATTATTAACACTGACCAGCTAAATTTAATCTATTATCCTATTATCGATTACGATCAATATACTCGACTAGACAGTATTATATACAAGATCACAACAAAAAAAAAGAAAGAAGGAAAAATTCATAAAACATTCATTCGTGCCTATAACAATATGTAACAATTTCACAGGCTTTTGCGCATTAATGTTCGAGAGCTCGCCCTAATGATCCGCGCTTCGGCGCGAATAATTAATAATCATATCCTCGACGATGCGGCTGCCGTTCGTATCCTAAATTATAATACAAACTGGATTAATTCGAAAATATATATCAATCCCGATTCGTTAATTATAAATCAGTCGCGCGGAGGGCCGGATTTGGATTTAATCAAACGTTACACGGCCGAAATTATAACCAGAAGAATAATAATAATAGTAATAATAATAAATATAATAATAATAATAATAATAATAATAATAATAATAATAATAATAAACAATTTAACAATTCCAAATCTGTCTAGAAATGATTTCTACATATATGCATCTATAATAATTTTTCAGTCCGTTATTTATGCAAATCGATTATAAATTTATCGCAATGAATAATGTCAATAAATCCATTTCAAGTGTATATAAATTCATCAGCGGCAGACTGCAGAACTGATTCAAATTTAACGTTTCTATTTGTATAAATTTGATTAATAAGAGCTCTTTATAGAGATACATATATACTTGACTTCGCGACACAGTCGAGCACGAATTGCACGTACTCGTACAAAAAGTACATGTTCATTCGACAAGTCGACCGATCTCCCGACCCCGTCTCCGTTGCCCGCGAAGAATATATCCCCCGCCCTCCCCCCCCCCGAGAATCAATTTGAGAACGAAGTGGAAACTAATCCAAATTAGCCGTGGAAAAAGTATCGGCGATTTTTCTCCTTCTCCCCGCCCTCGCCCACCCCCACCCCGTCACTCGATGCAGCCGCCGCCGCCGCCGCCGCCGCTCCGCCGACAGAAACCCTTCGAACTCATGGGCGGATTTCGCTCGATCCCCCGCCCGTGGAGGCTATTTTTTTTCTCTTTTTTTCGTTCCCCTTCGCTCGCCCCCTGTCCCGGATCTTTTTCTTGTTCCTTTTTTCTTTTCTTCTTCTTTTTTTTTCATTCCATCCGCGGATATTATGCTCTCTGTCTCTCCTCCCGTTTGCCAATCCCGGCGCCATTTTTCTCCCCCGCGCGGGGCTCGCGCTCGTCTGTACGGCTACTACGGCGGCGTTCTTACACGAGTGGTAGGGACTCCGCGCTTTTATACCGAACGAGGAGGGCGAAATTAATTGGCCTTTATAGAACTGCCTCTCGCGTACAGACACATATACATGTGTATATGTGCGTGTATGTATATATATGTATACACTTAATGCCGTTACGCCCTTTCCATTTTCCGTATAAGCCTTTCTTGCTTTTTATCCCCACTGTGTTCTCCCGTCCCAAGATAGAAAGATAGAGAGGCTGTTTTTCAATATTGGCTCGACTTCACGTCGATGTAATCTATTATGTTTAATGCCGGTCTTGTTATTTCGGGTTTATATCGAGATGTTCTTACGTATTAGAAGCGCTTAGAGACAGATGTTCTTCCTCTTTCTTTTTTTGGTTTTTTTATAAAAATTGGCAACGAACATTACTAATGATACTTAATAATAAGGAGTTTTTAGATATGATTCGTTTAATAAGTAATTATACGAGTATTGCACAATCGCGAGAATGTATGACATCACTTATTACAATAGTATGGGCATTAGAAGTACTTTATTAGCAAATTGTTAGAATTTTTCAATCAGGTGCCATACGAAAAATTGGCTCTGTTCTATATAGGCTGGTTCAAATATCAAAGTTTAAATTAATATGATTTAATGTGATTTTTGGTTTTTATTATTTGGGATTGTAAAATGTTTAAAGAGGCAAATGTGAAAGTTGGATGCTGTTTTTCTTTGATTATTATTATTTTCTTAACAAACACAAAATTGACGAGCTCACAACAAGGACTCAATGTACAAAATATTGACCATCGGCCCTTTAAAACCCGAAACACTTGAAAATTCTCCTTATTTCTGTTTATCGCGTCTCATATATCTGCGCGTCACATATAAAGGCATTCGAATTATTTCGATTAGTCGAGCATTCTCCGCAATTCTGATAAGAGTGCGCGAATTACTAACGCAAGACAAGCTCGTAGAGCAAGTGAGCCCATACGAATACAATAGGGACAAGTATAAAAAGGAGGATGCGAAGGAGCCGCATTTTATCAGCACCAACGTACGCCCTGCAGTAACTAACAAGAACCTCTGGAACCTCGTGCATTGAGAAATATTAAAAAATAATAATAATAAGATGAAGAATAGAAATTAAAACGAGCTCAAAGAAAAATCCTTCGTTATACAGTTGCTCCAAGGCCAAAGAACAAAATTGCATCACATGCCTTGTGCGCGCGCGCGAAGGAAAGGATGATTATTATTATTCATCCCGTTCTGCTCTCTCTCTCTCTCTCTCTCTCTCTCTCTCTCTCTCTCTCAGAGTCAGCGCAAAAGATCCCCGCAATTTTCCGTTTGCACAATCGCCGCGCGACCTCGCGATTATTCCATCCTCGCCCCCTTCATCACTCTCTCTCTCTCTCTCTCTCTCTCTTTCTCCCCCGTCCCGTCGTCGCGAAACTCTTTCGAATGCGCCGCTGCTTCCCCCTACCCCTCCTCGCACATCGCTCGCTCCTCTTTTGATAACACACAGGCTCATCATCCGTGTACCCGCGGACTCGTTTTAAGTTAATTAGGGCTCAGCCGACGGTGGCGGATGGGGGGGGGGAGGGTTATATATACGTCTGCATTTCTCGTTCGACCACACCACCCCCTCCCTCATCTACTGCCGACTTTTCAATATTTCGTTTTCCACGCTGCTTTTTCACAGCACGCGTAGAGCAGATGTATATGGAGGCGAGGGAGTCTCCCTCCCCCTCCTCCGCCCATCCATCCCTCGCGATTTAATTGCTATATATATATGTATATAGCAAAGGAGAGGAGAGGAGAGGCTCGCGTGTCTCCCCATATATATATGCGATATTTACACGCATATACACATATAACTACTCTGCTCGTCTTCTCCTCCCTTAGTTACCTTTGACTCGAGTCCCCCGAGATTCGTATAAATAATTTTTAATAAAATCAGCTCCAACTTTCCTCTCCCTCTTTCTCTCTCTCTCTCTCTCTCTCCCTGTCTGTGTCATCAGAACCCCTGATTCTGCCCTCCCGCTTCATTCCTCCCGGTTCCCAGCCTCCCCCTCACTCGCGTACATGCACAGAGCGCCCCCAAATTGTACTTATTAGCCGTTGGGGGGAGTCGCTGATGGCGAGGTCGCGAATTCGATTACGCAGTCGAAGACGCCCAACGGACGTATATATAAATATAATAATAACGGAAGAAAGAGAAGTACGGAGCTAGGATGTATACAAGCGTGTTTGGAGGGCGACGACGTCTGTATGTGTGTGTGTCTGTGTGTATGTGTGTCTTTTTTTAAGCTATATATGGAGGTACATCAGTACGCCTTTGTCAGACACCCTAGGGGGGACACGGCGACGCCAGGCGACGGGAAATCGGAGAAAGTTTTATAAAAGATATATATATATATATATATATATATATATATATATATGTATGTATGTATGTATGTATGTATGTATGTATGTATATATATGTAGATATAGATTCCGAGAAGAAGCAGGATACGCGATATATCTAAAAAATTGCAGGTTTCGATAATAGGGGCGAAAATTGATATCTATTTCCCCTCTTTCTCTCTCGCTGTTGGCAATCGAGTTTATATTGTCGATCCTCAAAATTTTTATTATCCCTATATATATAATGAAAAGTATCATACAAGTATCATAACTTCCGTAAAAATGACATTTTTCATACTGACCCGATGGTAAGGGACAAGGAGGAAGATGAATTGACCTCTTTCAACTGGGGGGGGGGGAGGCGAAAAAAAAGCAGTTCAAACGCTTCATTTACTTTGAGCAATTTTAGGAAGACTCGCTGACGAGGTCATTTAAATTATATTCGCACCCGCTCCGCCCGCTAATGAATCTCTTAAAAACTCAGCCGCAAAAGCCGCGTTAGCATTGTATTTATTCATTCGAGAACTCGTTATCGCGCTCGTGGCGCGGGCTTTTCTCTTTTCTCAAACTTTGGTCGTGTGCCTTCGTTTATTTCTGCTTTCTGGCAAATCATTTGGATTATTATGCCATTTTGTTTTTTTTTTTTTTTGGAATAATATACAGCTTGTTTTTACTGATTAAGCAACAAACAGTACGGGTCTAAATGGATTTTACATACGCGAACCCTCTAGGCTATCGAACATCCCTGCTCACACGTTCCGCGGCTTTATTTTAATTAATCCGCGCGTAATTACCGTGCGGCTGATCACGATTCTGGCGCAGACAGCGATCTGCCTACGGCCGACCATCCAATTAAAAAAAATTTCTCCTAATGCGTCTATTGAGAGCCGCCGACTCTCTATCTCTCGAGGATGAGCTCAGCTGTTATCCGTAAACCTCGGCTTCGCCGGTGTCCGCGGGTGCGCGTGGCACGCGCTCAATTAGCGCAGCCTATCGATATAACGGGCGATGTCTTCGTCGCCCGTACTTGGTGGGGGGGGGGGGGACGATGTGGCGCGGACGTTGGCCGTGGCCAGGTGGCTTGATTTCTGGATCGTCGGCCGCTCCATCCGGCATCCCGTCGGCGTGCGCGTTTCTGCCCGCTTGTAACGCGAATGGTTATACGTACACGTAATTAATGCTTTGCATTCGTGCGCGCGTGCGATCAGTGCGCGTCTCTAGGGTTCTAACAATTGAACTCGCCTTAATCTCGCGCGTTCGCAGGTGAACGAGCGACTTTGAGCGAATTGGGCGAACTGATGAGTTTGCAACGGTGCGTCGTAAACGTAATAATGTTCAGACGCGTGGCGATGTATTTTTACCGGGGTGAAGTCTTTTATTGACTCTACGTGTACTATATCGCAGAAATCGATCCTATATTTTATGTATATGAAAATGGCCTACTTTTGAGTAAATTCTCGCGGATCGAGTACCGACTGCTCTGGCTTTTTAAAGAATACCGTATGACCTTAAGTATTAAATTAATGAAAATTTTAGCCATCCGCGTCCCTTGGCTCTATGTCCAGTTCACCTCGTTTCTCCAGTTTTTCAACCTAATAATTTCACGAAAGTTGCGCAAGCGAGAAGATTTTTTAATGTTTCATCTGCAATTTTGGATTAGAAACTGCTCGACGAAACATCTCGTTTCCGCAACTTTCGACGACAACGTGCTGGGAAAACTTTGCAGGGATGACGAACAAGGGCAAATGAAGAGCATAATAAAGTAAACGCGATTGATAACGGAGTATTGTCGACGTGACTCGTATAGAAGGGCAATCGACAGCCAATTAAAATTTTCGGCAAGCCGATTCGAGTTACTTCGTTGTTAAATTGATCTGTTTCATCCCGTGGTTTTCGCACGTGGAGAAAGATGAGAATAAACGTTTTATACGTATCCCGTTTTAAATACCTCGTATTATATTATTCCGATCGCCATATTTCGTGGCTGTGCATGTTTCTCAAGAACGATCGCCCTCGTAAAATCGGCGAGAAATAAATAAATAAACGAAGTATCCGCCCATTCTTCGGCAGATATTTGCATATAAAACACGCATCCTAAGAAGGATTTTTATGCAAATAAGAAACAAGAATATACAGATTTTGTACGAGTGAATTAACGTGGAATGTTAAGCAGATGATAAAAGTTGTCGTAATTCAGCTCGACGTTGTGTCAGCCGTGCGCTCCTTCTTTCTCCCCCCCCCCTTCCCCTCCCCCTCCTCGCCTACGGTCTTTCGCACTCGCGGTGGATAAAATACCGCTCCCCTTGCGCCGAAGGAGGAGGGCTGGTGGGGGGAGGGGGGCGGCTAAACTTTTAATTGGTAAACAAATTTTTAACTCGCCGTTCATTATATATCTCGTTAAGTAGAAAATTCAACACACGCGCCGACACGTTCTCCTTTTAATTAATTCTTCCCGCGCGCAATTATACTCAATATGTATATATATATATATATATATATATATATATATATATATATATATATATATATATACTACGTGAACTAAACCCGCGCTTAGAGAGCACGCTTTTGCGTGACTTAAGTTATCCATTATTTCACGGTGTAATAATGAATTGGCTTAAATCACAGGCTTGTGAATATCGATCGCTAATCACCAAAGGTAGTATATAATATATTTTTTCTATATAATAATGAGGATGTAAAGGACTAAAACTCCATTTATACATCTTTAAAAAAAACACTGAAAATTAATATAGATACTACTATAAACGTATGAATTTTAGATTGATTTCTATTGACATTAAAGCGCGGCCAAGCTCTTATATTTAAATATTCATTTGATGTCTTATCATTATTTTCTGAAAAAAATTATTATTTCCGTCAACGCATTACGACTGAAAATATTCTTTTCCCCCATTTCTTGCCAGTTAAAAAATCAAATTGCGATCTGAGATAGAACTGTTTGAAATTTGACTGAAGAAAAAATTTGTTAAAATCCTCGTTAAAGTCAAATAAATTTTTATCTAAATAGTCTTAGAAACGGCTTTGTTGACATTCTGTAAAGAATTATATCATGCGAACGAAATATTTCATCCCACTGTTTGAATAAACAGTATTTTTTGATAAATTTGTTAAAAATGCATTTAATAATCAGCCGTACAGCTACATTGTAATTAAAATTGTGAATTCAATGGAATTACTTATTATGTATATTATGATTCTAACGTATATAATGATTTTAGTTTAAAAAATTAATTTAAATAATATAACATTAAAATATTTGAATGTTCTCTGATCTTTTTGAATAGACTTGATTGGCATTTTGCGCAATATACAGAAAATATACAATCCATTTATTGTAACATAAGAGTGTTATAAAAAATTACTGTTGTATTCGAAGTCTCATATTATTTGATAAATTAGATGTAAGAGTGCGACGTAACGCCTCGTACGAATGAATAGACGAATGATCATCTTTTATCCCGCGTGCTCTCAAGTGTTAGCAACGAGACAATTAAAATCCTTTAAGCATATCAAGTTTTTTCAAATAATGATATATTGCATTCGGATATCTTATAATTCATTTGACGGGTTTATATTATTATTATAG
>JACCIC010000014.1:3247500-3330000 GCA_018907035.1 Sycobia sp. Sy_11
ACTGTTGTGCGTACAAGCGTGCCTTACAACGGCTCTCGGACGCCCTTGGCGATATCGCCGCGTGCACGGCCCCGAGCTATTAACAATACTACAGACGCGGAAAAATGTGGGACGACGATCGGTCGCTCGGGGATTAATGCCGGTTCGGTGAAAGGCCAGCGCCGCCGCTGGCGAGCCGTCAGTGTTCGGAAGCCCCGTGGGGAAAAAAAAAAATTTTAAGAAAAGTGAAAATAAGAAAAAGGAAGAAGTTGCTAATTTTGAACGAAATTGTCCAGGCTTTTCGAAACTTTGCTAAACGTGACCAAATTGTGACGCTCGGCAAAGTCGGGCAGTTTATTTACGAGGAGCAAACTCGTGGCATCGTTCGACAAATTTTACGAAAAAATTGCCGGAATCTTTGGCTATAATCTTGTCAAACCTCGCCAGACTCGAACAGAAATTGGTGAAATTTTGTCCGATACCGACACAGTTTGCCTATATAATTTTGACAAAATTTGTCTATTCGCAGAAATGCCCCAGACGTTTGACAAATTTTTTACCAAACTTATTCGGACTTTGGCAATATTTGCCAAACTTTTGCTGGCTTTTGATACAATCTGCCCAACATCTCTTTAGCGTGTTCATTTGAAATGCTTAGCAAATTCTAGGCCTACATTTATTCGAATAGCCAAATTCTGGCAACATTATAAATAATATGTGACACCTTTTTGGTCTAGCAGAATTCGACAAAGTCTGAAAATTGTTGGATAATGTTTGAAATTGCCCGTTCGAAAATAATTTCTACAATTATACAGAAATGTTTATTTTATTGTTTTCATTCATTGTTGCTAAAATTTGATAAACCATGTCAATCATTGGCAAATCATTGCTAAACTTTGCCAATCATCGTCGGACTTTCCCAGTCCAACCTCAATAAACATTGCCAGAACGCTCATTATCACTGTTTGACATTCACGATGTGCCGAGCCGCGTCTGGCTATACTTCGATATTTCAATAGGAATCCCTATTTGCAAAAGATATATATCCGCGATATACACGCGATATACACCGGCGGCAGGTACAGAGCCGGAGGGGGGGGGCGGTATGAGAAAGTAGATAAAGGATTGAGGGACGAAACGCGATCGGCTCGTCGGATAAAAACCTCTCTCGGCTGGATCGTCTTCGATCCCGGGCCACGGAGGACGAGAGGTATTCTGACCCCCCGCCGGTCCATTCGCTACCGCGCACCGCGCGCTTTGCGTCACGCCGCGCGTAAGAGCAAAATGACGCGCGGGGAGCTCTCCTCTCTCCCCTCCAGCGACGTGTCCTCGCGCGCCGCATTTATCTCCTGTCTCTCGGGCCGGGCGTGCGAATGACGACGCTTTCGGCGACGACTACGTCGACGGCAACCGGCCGGCCGAACGCGACCCGCGGCATGATTTCGCAGGTTCGGCGATTTATATAAATGGAATTGGCGGCGAGAGAGGGGAGGTGGGCTGGCATTCTACCGAAGGTCTCTTTGCGTGCTCTCGATCGGCGTCGGGACGTTTTTGGTTTTTATTTAAGCGGGCGTGCAGAGGCTTTAAGCGATGAACAGTTCTTATATATATATATATATATATATATATATATATATATATCGCTGTTTGATGTTTTACGATAAGGATGGCTATTGTTCCGAATGAAGTTTTTGTTGTGGCCAGATCATATCGAAAGGTAGGCATTGGGAATTTTTCGACGTTCGAGCTTGTGTGGAAGCTTCGAGCATCATGAGCTCACGGAACTTTTTGGATATTTCAACCGTCTCGAAAATCTCGAATAGCTGGCATAATCGTGCGAAATATTTTAAACAGCTGCTCGAAGATTCGAATGAATTGGGGAATTTTCGATTTTTTTTTTTGAGTCAGTTTTGAACGCTTCGAATCTATATTCGAGCGCTTTCAAAATCGAACAACAGACTCGCATACGCAGTCTTAAAGATAATCCCGTGGAACTTTTTGGCGCGCATTCCGAATTAACCAAGGATCGCTATACTGATGTATAATCCAGGAATTATATCTGTTTTTTTTTTTAAATTACTTATTATTAAATACACATGTTACAGATTATTTTGAAATTCGAATCCGCTGAATATCACATTTTGAAAATTAATTAAACATAATATAAAAGATACAAGTCAGTTCAATTATATATATATATATATATATATATATATATATATATATATATATATAATAATCAGTACATGATCAGTACATTAAACATTGAAAACATTCGAAATCCGAACGTGAGGGCAAATTTAAGCTTTGCATTAATCTAAAATCCGATCACTGGCGTATCAAATGAACAATATAATAATAATGCAATATAATCATTCCATATTGAAAATTAAGACTCATATTTCATGCATTGTAATAACGTGCGCTGTAATAACGTCCCTCGTTTTCTCATCCGCGTAGCTGGTGGTCGAGTCCTCGACCCAGGCCCAGGAGTACGGCGACCTCGCGATCGACGAGAAGTCGCCCGTCAATCCGGACCTCCTGTTCGACACCCAGCACCAGATGCACCTCTACGTGATGACCGAGAAGAAGATATCCAAGGTGAAGGTGCAGGAGTGCTCGGTGTACAGGACCTGCTGGGAGTGCCTGAACGCCAAGGACCCGTACTGCGGCTGGTGCTCCCTCGAGAACAAGTGCAGCCTGCGCAGCGACTGCCAGGACGCGGCCAAGGATCCGCTCTACTGGATCTCGTACAAGAGCGGGCGCTGCACGACAATCACGAGCGTGAATCCGGCCCTGCTCCAGAGGACGACGGCGCGCACCCTCGAGCTGATAATCGAGAATCTGCCGACGCTGCCCGGCCAGTTCCTCTGCGCGTTCTCGGCCCTCGACAAGACGCTCATTACGAATGCCACCAGGTGAGCCGGCCTGTATAAGCTTGTGTTTCTTCCAGCGTCATTTTTTTTTAAGGTCCATTTTTTAACGTTATGTCGAAAATAAACGATTAACAAACTAATTTTCATTCGTATAAATCATTTTTTGATTCACGCCTAAAGATCTGTTTACTTCAAATGAATACTTATGTGCTATATATTAATACTCGAGTAAATGTTTATTTAAATCTTGTAAATTATTGCTAGTGCATGTGTACTTTAGTTTCATTAAAAGATAGATAAATAAATTAAGAATAAATTAAGATTCATTTTTCGACTACGAAGGGTAAGATATTTTAATAAAAACTATACGTAAACTATGACCCTTAAAATAAGCAGATCACAAATCATATTTCATTTTCAACATCCAGAACCTCCTCAAAGTCGAGCTTTTTTTACTATCTATTTCATTAGAATCCCACGATCAGTGAACTGGGATTTTGTACGCACATCCTGTTATATTTCCACATCACGTGGATTTAAATAGGTTTGCCAACCCTCAAATAATGCCTACTTATTGTAAAAAGATATAAGCTTTTTATATAATATTTATAACGTATTTCAGATTCTCTCTCTTTTTTTAAATTTTATAATGGAATGATGCTGTGTCCCCTTAAATCAAACAATGTCATTTTAAGTAAATATTAACTGAGTTTAAAAAAATCAATTTACTGATATAATTGTCAAAATTGTTTACTTCATCAAATAAAAATGTTTTCATCAAATGTTTATATCAATCCCAATTTTCCTAACAATGAATGTTAATGAATAAATATTTATTTTGCAAACGTCTAGATTTTGTGAAAATATTTCGACACCGATTAAAAAATAAAAAATAAATTATTCAAAACTAAAAAAGAATTAATTTCTACAATAATTTTAACTCATAACTATATAATAGTTTCTCTATTAGTCTGACGAAATTAAATTCCGCTTAAAATTATAAAAAATAAAATTTACGTCCTGTGTAACACGATTTCATATAATAATATATGCGCTTTTTTAGAATCAGAGACTATTTTCACGGAAATTCTGTTTTTAATATTGTATAAAACGATTTAACAAAAGCTGTTTTCGCATTATTAACTATGCTCAGATAATTATTCGATAATTAAATCATTGTTAGTATCCTCGGGAAATCTTGGGAAATCTCAGAGATGTGTTAACAAAGAAAGTTTCGCAATGAATTTCCATACACATATCATAAAAAAAAAAATATTACTCGCGCGCTTTAATGATCGCGCGTATACTTTTGCGAAATTTTTTAACAATCTCCATAAAACGTTTATTGTTTAAAAAAAAAAAAAAAAAACCGTATAGAAATCCTCAAATATCATTATATATACAATCTACCGTTGTGACTTTGGAGTGAAAATAGTCCTCTCGTTACAGGATAACTTTAAACTTATTCGATACCATAGTACGTTCGTTATCAAAGGCAATGTAGACGCAAGCGATTGGATTTATTAATATTTTTTTTATGAAACTGCATATACGTAGATATATATATATATATATATATATATATATATATATATATATACATATATACATAAATCTATACATATTTCGTGAAAAACATCGTACACGCACCATATACCCTCTAATTTCATCGTTTCATTATCCCCGTCAATCCAGAAAATCCTACGGCGTCAATTGCACGACCCCGCGCACGGATCTGCTCCCGGCAATTCTGCCTGGCCAGCATCACTTCACCGCCAAGCTCTCGGTGAGAATGACGAACGGGCCTGACCTCGTCGCCACGAATTTCACCTTCTTCGACTGCAGCACCTACAGCTCGTGCACCCAGTGCGTGTCCTCCAATTTTCCATGCGACTGGTGCGTGGACGGGCACAGGTGCACCCACGACACGGCCGAGAACTGCCGGAACGACATCCTGGTGACCGGCGTCAGTGTGAGTATTATATATATATATATATATATATATATATATTTGTATTTTTTTTTCTTCAAATTTTCGTTCGATTTCGTTTGGCATCATCTCTTCGAAATTCGAGTAATTAAATGATCGCCGGTATTTGAAATATATCCTATAATATATATTATATATATATGTGCCTTTTTATTCTGAAGCGACCAACTTTTTATCGCTGGATTTATTACTCGTCAACTGTAGATGTACTGAGCGAATAGTACCTTGAGCAATAAGTGAGCATAACTCTTTGCAAATGAGCGTTTAATGTGTACTGTTTAAAAAAGCTGTTTCCCAAGTTTATGTGAGAAAAGCCAACAGTTTTCATTGTCTGGAAAATTAAGTCTGTTAATGCGTAAAACTATTTAATTTTTCGTTAATGCAAAATTTTAACTATTTTCTGTACCAATTATGATAAAGAAAATTGTACGTACCTTCATGTGCTAAATTAATATCATAATAGCATACTAATGTAGTGTACAACAAAAATCCTTCATATACCAATTTTGGAAGTTAATGAATATCCGCACCTGGTAGTAGGGCAAAATGTCATTTGTCGCGACTTTCACACGAAGCCGATATATACGATTGTGATTATATTTTATTACATGTTTCAGTTGGTATGTACTTAGTTTCCAATATTTCTAAATACGCGTGTGTACGTCAAATGAAATTTGTACCACTGTTCAATTTGAAACGTCATTCACAATAAGTAAACTACTTTTTACGCATATTCCAAGTACAACAAAACAATATTCCACTTATACACTGCGAATTGTTCGCGCTCACTTATAAGCTTCACGTAATAATTATCCAATAATCCTTCACTCATAGGAAAAAGTACACTTGCCAAAAAAAACTTCAATTATATTCGAACGCAACTTTCTTCATAATAAAGTTTTGACTTTCCTGACATTTCATTTTCATATTGCGCACATACGATAAACTTCTTTCACCGAACAAGCTTGTTAAAAAAACCTTGAGATGAATGCCACACGGCACGGTCGAATAGAATTTCGTATATATGTATGTATATTGTATCTGACGTACACCAATATCGGAAACGCGCCAATTGAAAAATCAAGAAAAAATTGTTTCCCTTCCGAGCCCACGGTCAACCTGGATCGTTAAAAATCGTTCAGACATCGCAATTTCTCCCTCTCCCCTTTTCACCTTCCAACGACTTCGTTTCGATACTAAAATGCATACAAGGATGTAGGTGTGTGTGTATATATATATAGAAGCGAAGCCATCCCTCCCCCCACTCCCAGCTGAAACACACGTCTCACGGCTATAATATTCCGAGGATTTCGCGATCTATACCCCCGCATCTCCATCGTCTCGCAATGAAACAATGGAATCGAAAGAATCGAAGAGGTCGTAAACCCGAAGTCCTCTTGAAGAATAACGTATAAATACTCCATTCCACGCGCCGTTTCGCGCGCTTATGAGCAGTCTGTGTATCCATAAAGCCCGGACTTATATATATATATATATATATATATATATATATATATATATATATATATATATATACAAGATCAATCGGGCGTATTGTGCGTACAGAAGAAGCGTTTCATAAATATATATATATATATATATATATATATATATATATATATATATATATATATATATATATATGGCTATGCTCAGACCTCTGTTACGGATTATATTATGTGCAATGTATAGAAAATAAAAGTATGTCGATGATTCATTGCAGAGAATGGGACCGAGCTACAGGAGCGGACCGGCGTTCTGCCCGACGATCAACGCCACGGACTCCAAGGAAATGCTCGTCTCGTCCGGCATAAAGAAAATTATACGCGTCAAGGTCCAAATCATAGGGGTAAGGATTTTTTTGTATCTTGAATAACCGTTTAAACGATGTTTTTTTTTTGTTTTTTGTTAAATTGTTATTAGTTGTGATGATGTATATACGTATCTGAATATCGTTCAGTTTAATGACCTGACTATTGATATTGCTGATTTTTTTTTCAAATTTTTTTATGTCAATTTCATGGATTCTTTTCTCAAAGCTCCAAGTAAATAAGTAACTTCACTATCAACAAATAATTTTTTGGCATTTATTTATCCTAAGTCGTAAGTACAGACAGTTACTCCTTTATTTGAAAAAATAGAAATGATTTTAAAATTGTTATAACTTTAAAGTGGTCCTCTGTTGCTATTGTAGCACTTTCAGAAATAATTTTAAATTAAAAAACCGTAAATTTTTAATTGATATAGTAATATTTATCTACATTAAAATGTGAAAAATTTTACTATTTCAATTTTTAATATTTGAATGGAAAATACTATAAATAAAAAATAAGAACAGATATCACGTTTACTTAGGTATACGTTTTAATAAATTTAATGTATTTAAAAAAGAACAAATAAATAAAAATGGTTATGAAATGATTCTTAAGATATCATGTATAGTCCAATTTAAATTGTTAATTGTAATTTTCCAATTCTTTTGCAATATTTCTGTTACTCTATTTATATTAATGTAGAGTGTTATAATAATATGTTAAGATATTAATAAGAACTTGTAAATAAGAGTTTAGAAATAAATAATGGTTAATAAATAGAGTATTATATTATAAAAATTAAATTAGTATTAATTAATAAAATGTACATATCAAACTAAAGTAATCTTTTTGTCGATCAAACAGTTTTTAGAACATATTGTATGTACGAGAAGTTATTAGATAAAAATATAAAATGAAACCCCTCCCTTAAGCAGCTGGAGAATAATTTGAATTAACTGTTATTTACACCATAAATATGAATAAATATTAATGGTTAAAAAAATATCTAAATGTCGATTTTCATGCATATATAACATTGGAATGAACATATTACCGGAATGTGTTATTAACTACATGAGATACGGTCGATCACCTCATTGTGTTTTTTTACAGCGCTATTATTTTGCTAGAGCATAATTTAAAATTGTCGATAATTTACATAAATGTATAAAATCACCCCCTATGTATACACCTAATGGTCTAGACCTCGCCGTAACAATTTTCATGCGTTCACATCTACTGTATAATAGTACATTTCTACCCTCAAAAGATTGCACATACGCGATTCTTTCCTTACAGCTAATGGAAGGATAATGAAACGGACATGGCTATTTAAGCGAGCGACGTTCGTATAATGTATTTTCCCTTCTATGCCTTTCAGCAATTCATCATCCAGACCCGTTTCGTCTGTCAGTTCAACATCGAGGGCCGGGTGACCAGCGTTAACGCCCGCCTCCTCGCCGACACGATCTACTGCGACGACACCGAGTTCTCGTACACGTCGCGCGCGCCCAACATCACGGTGCCCTTCGCCGTCATCTGGGGCGGTTCCAAGCCCCTCGACAATCCCGACAATATTCACGTTGTCATTTACAGGTAATGACTTATATATATATATATATATATATCCCGCGTTAAAAAAAAAATATAAGAAAGGGTGGGGGGGGCAAAGCAACGCGCGCCAGCGCGCGCGCGTGATCGTATGTGTGTGTGTTGTCTATGGAAAGATACCTCTGGACTTAAAATAAATATCATGCAGCGCTTGCAGATTTTGTTTAAATAAAAGGTCACTGATCTGATGACCATAAATGACATAAGTGATGATCAATGTATATTTTGTTTTATAAAATATTACGGCAATTCGAATAGACGTACAATTAACCCAAATATCATCGCAATCATTGCAACCGTAAAAATTTCAAAAATACTTCACACGATTTCGTAAAAACGCAATCCTCAATAATATAAAACAACGTAAATATTGTTCTTTATAAAAAAAATTGTAATTAAGTATACAATAAATAACGAATCCTTTCCATAGATGCCGAGACATGGCCGACAATTGCGGTATGTGCTTGGCTCTGGCCGAAAAATACGGCTGCGGCTGGTGCATGACCTCGGAACGATGCGAGGTCAAGGACCAGTGCGACAAAGGCAGTGGCACTTGGCTCGACCGCAATCAGACCTGCCCGAATCCCGAGATCATCAAGTTCGAGCCCATGATGGGACCCTGGGAAGGCCATACAAACATCACCATCACCGGCATCAATTTGGGAAAAACGTACAAGGACATATATCAAGGCGTCACCGTGGTCGGAATTACCTGTCTTCCTTACGAGGAGCTCTACATTAGAACCAAGCAAATTGTCTGTTGCGTCGATGGACCCGGGGACAATAAGGTATGTATAATCATGCGGGCTTTTAAAATTCTTTTTACATATTCGAGTATTTATTTTTTAAAAAAATATCTATATGACTAAAGAAGTGACTTGAACTTGTAGATGAAAAATGAACAATTAGAAAAATAAATATTTTTTAATGTTGTATACTTAACCGATTGTTTACTCCGTAGATTCGCGAGGGTCCCGTCATCGTAAATATCGAAGATTTTCGTGGTGAATCGAAAGAGACTTATAAATTCGTCGATCCCAACATAACCAACATATCGCCCAAGCACGGACCTCTGAGCGGCGGTACACGGCTGCGCATAACTGGTGCCTACATGAACGCCGGCAGCCGTATTAAAGCGTTCATCAATAATCTGCCCTGCGACATCAATAACACCGAGCACGACGAGGTCCTCTGCATCACGAGCGCCAGCAAGGAGAAGGGCAAGGGCAAGCTCACCATGATGTTCGACAAATCACGGCGGGAGTACGCCGGCTTTTACGAGTACGTCGACGATCCCAAGATTGAGAGCGTGGAGAGCGGCGTGGGCGGGCAGTTAAAGATCCCGAAAGGCGTGCCATCCGGCGGTATTAAGATCAGCATTACGGGCACAGATTTAGGATACATAAGGAAGCCGGAAATGTACGTCTACTACGAGGGCAAACAGTACTTCTCGCAGGCTTGCACCATCTTGAGCAAGAACAACATGGTTTGCAAGTCGCCGGAGATCGACGTACCGCCCGGTGTTCTGGACGCTGAGAGACCGTTGGAATTGGAGTATGGATTCCGAATGGACAATGTAGCTAGAGTACAGAATCTCTCGCAGCAGGGATTGCCTAAATTCCTCTTATACCCGGATCCAGTATACGATGTCTTTGACGAAGAAGTTAAATACTATAAGGTGGGTAATAATTTCATTATTCACAATTTCAATTCTTCAACCCGATAAAAATAATAAAAATGTTCAATAATAAACAAAAATATAAAGTTCATATTTAACTTTCTGCTTTCAGAGTGATTATCTTACTATTAATGGCCAGCACTTGGATAGAGCTTGTCAAGAGTCTGATGTGGAAGTCAAGATCGGAGATAGTTTTTGTAATGTGACGTCACTTTCTCGACAACAACTGACCTGCCGACCACCCTCGACGCAGCCACCTGCGCTCGATTCCTCGGGACTTCCTAAACCAGACCTTCCAGAAGTTATTGTCACCGTAGGTGGCAATCTCAAGTACAAAATCGGCAAGCTGAGCTATGCTTTGCCCGCTGGACTGAATAGTCCACTGTCGAAACCCGCTCTCATCGGCGTGATCGCGGCAATTGTGATTCTTGTTATCGTATTCATAGCTTTCCTGATTGCTTACCGTCGCAAGTCCACGGAGAGCAACCGTGTACTAAAGAACATGCAGGAACAGATGGACATTCTGGAATTGCGAGTCGCTGCCGAGTGCAAGGAAGCCTTTGCCGAACTTCAGACCGAGATGACAGACCTAACGGGCGATCTCACCAGTGGTGGAATTCCCTTCTTGGATTACCGAACATACGCGATGAACATCTTATTCCCATCCGATGATAATCATGTCGTACTGCAATGGGACCGACCAGAATTGATGCGTAAAGAAAAAGGTTTGAAATTATTCGGACAGCTAATTATGAACAAGACATTCTTGCTGCTGTTCGTCAGGACCCTCGAGAGCAATCGCTATTTCTCTATGCGTGACAGAGTTAACGTCGCAAGCCTAATTATGGTAACGCTACAGAGCAAGATGGAGTATTGCACAGATATTCTCAAGACCTTGCTCGCGGATTTGATTGAAAAGTGCATGGAAGGAAAAAGCCATCCTAAACTACTATTAAGAAGGTAATTTAGTTACATTAAATCTTATTGTAAATAAGTCAAATAATTAATATTTAATTTAACCTACATACTTATTTCTTTTATTGTGTTACTTTTCAGAACTGAGAGTGTCGCCGAAAAGATGCTAACGGCTTGGTTCACTTTTCTCTTGTACAAGTTCATGCGTGAATGTGCTGGTGAACCGTTGTACTTACTCTTCCGTGCCATGAAACAACAAGTAGACAAAGGTCCAGTTGACGCAATTACTTCAGAAGCTAGATATTCATTGTCAGAGGAGAAGCTCATTAGGACAGTCGATTGATTTCAAAGCCATGGTATAAATATTTTAGATCTATTTTATATGTTATTCTAATTGTGAATAAGTTTTTAATATTTATGTTTAAACTTATTTTTAGACTGTTTACGTTTCGATTTCGCAACAAACGGTCTTCGTCGGTGGTATGGATCCAAACACTGAAAACGTTCCAGTAAAAGTTTTAGACTGTGATACTATTTCCCAAGTTAAGGAAAAAGCTCTCGATACTATATATCGATCTACACCCTACAGCCAGAGACCAAGAAAGGATGATCTTGATCTCGGTAAACTATCTTATTAATTATATCATTAAGTTTTAATTACAAAGTTCTAATTCCAAATCATCTGATCGTACAGATAAAATATATAGCGCGATAGTCTAATAAATTTTACTGTTTTATCGCATCTATATCTTACATATCAATGCTTTTATTTAGAATGGAGAACTGGTGCTTCCGGTAGGCTGATTTTATACGATGAAGATTCTACGACAAAAACAGAGGGCGAATGGAAAAAGCGTAACACGCTTAATCACTATCGTGTTCCTGATGGCGCAGCTCTCAATCTAGTATCAAAGCAATCCTCCATCTACAATCTTTCAATTCTCTCGGAGAAAACGGACAAGTCTCACAAGTACGAAACATTAAATCTTAGCAAATTCAGCTCGGCAAGTCCGCCTTTATCCCGTGCCACTTCACCTCTCAATCACGATCATGACGGCGGTCTGAAAGTATGGCATCTTGTTAAACATCATGACTCGGACGCACAGAAGGAAGGCGAACGCGGTAACAAGATGGTATCCGAAATTTATCTCACGAGACTGTTGGCAACTAAGGGTACCCTGCAAAAATTCGTGGACGATCTGTTCGAAACGATATTCAGTACAGCACATCGTGGATCCGCACTGCCATTAGCTATCAAATATATGTTTGATTTTCTCGATGATCAGGCATTACATCACCAAATTACCGACCCTGAAGTCGTGCACACATGGAAGAGTAATTTACTACCCCTCAGGTTCTGGGTGAATCTAATTAAAAATCCTAACTTCATTTTTGACATTCACAAGTCCAATATTGTCGACTCATGCTTCTCCGTTGTCGCACAAACTTTTATGGACAGTTGCTCTACGTCGGATCATAGATTAGGTAAGACTGCAACAACTCGCTACAGATATATACGTTTTAATATCCAAAACTGAATAAAATTTAACAATTTTTGTTATTTTCATTTTTCAGGTAAGGACTCGCCAAGCTCTAAGCTGCTTTACGCCAAGGACATTCCAGTGTATAAAGAGTGGGTAGAACGCTATTATTCAGACATCAAACTAATGCAACCAATATCTGACCAAGACATGAATGCAATGCTTGCAGAAGAATCAAGAGTAAGAATCTTTAACTATCATTATAATGAAAATTGTAAAAAATTTCAATGGCCCCATAAATGTATAATTTAAAATTCCATTATTCTTTGTATAATATCATAAGCAGCATATAGATTTCTAACTAATATACACATATTAAATGATTTTTATAGCTGCATACGAACGAATTTAACACGAATTGTGCACTATACGAGCTGTATATCTACGCCGGCAAGTACAACGAGCAGCTGACTGTTACCCTAGAGGAGGATGAGTTTTCGACGAAGCAGAGGCTGGCGTACAAGTTGGAGCAGGTGCACAACATAATGGCCGCCGACGGAAATCCCTGATGTCCCGTTTACACGAGCAAGCACTCGAACAAATCTGCGCTCGAACAAATCAACGAGATGCCCTGCTGAGGCCCGAGGAGCTCGACGGTAGGCAGCGGCGGCACCACTAGCGCCGCGGTCGCCGTCGACGATTACTGGCACGTCTCCGGTCTGCTCGACGCCGAGCACCAGTACCTCCTCGCCTCGCCGCCGCCAGCGAAGCGCGCCGACCCGACGACACCGAGTGCGAGCCGTAGATAGGCGCGACAATGAGTGCGTCTATATATATATATACATATATATATATACATATATATATATATATATATATATATATATATATATATATATATATATATTATGTCATATCGCGATCGCGCATATATATATATATTACAACCATGTGTAAAAGCCCGTGTGCATCTCGTAGCGGTGACCGCGATCCGCTCCCGCACGGCGGGGGCCGTGTCGTCACGCCGCTTTCCTTCCACCGGATTCGGACGAGCGCTCCTCTCTCTCGGTGTGGCTATTATTGCGCACGCTTCAACTTCCCTTGATGGGAGGGTGCGAGCGATCAGTTATTATATGTGGGACGCTATACTTTATTTAGCGCGAGTGAAAAAGTTCGTAATTGCCGTTCGTATTTGTGCGCTACTGCGACGAAGCACACGGAAGAATATGTAAATAGTGGAGATTTCAAGTGCGAATCTTTATCATTATTGTATTTAGGTTTATAGAATTATAAGTATATACGTTGTGGATGGATGAGGCTGTGTGCATGCGTGTGTTGCATCGTGTGTGGGTGTGTGTGTGTGTGTGTGTGTTGCGCGAAAGGCAGCAACGCGATAAGTTACTAGCCAACTGGTTAAGAATTCTGGTTTTTCCTTTTTCTCTTGTGTTTTTTTTTTTTTTTTTTTTAATCGAACTGGACAATGTTCTTTTTAGCGAGCATAAAGGCCAGAATATCTACGATCATTCCGTTCAGTACGTTCTGATGCGGAACATAGTGTTTTACTTGATCCGAATTGTGGGTGGATCAACAATATAGCTTAGCAATACTCATATTTTAAGGAATCGCTCGCGATTTCTTTAGTTCTTTTTTCTACTTATATGAGTATGTATACTGAAAAAGTAATATTTTATATTATATTTTTATTGTATAAATTCTGTAAAGTCTTTTTTACGTAATCAAATCATGCATTGATATTTTACTTGTTTTATTATAAAGCGCGTATGAAATTTAACGTTAAGCTCAATTATGAAAGAACGTTTGTATAAGGAACTGAACAGACTGATCAGTTAAGCTTTTCGGTTTGGAAAAATTTTGTATATTTATGCAAGCCACTGCCGAAGCAACGTTAAATGGATAATACACGAGCAAAAAGTGGCACGAGATTTATTAAACGAATAAACATCTCCATCCACTGAAATATTTGAATAAAATATGAACATTAAAGAATAAATAAAAGAATATGATCATCGTGATAAAGGAATAAGTAGTTATATAAGTCATCGGTTATCGCTATTATATTGATCGACCGATCAATGCGATAATATAATTATATATTATTATTTTTTTTATTATTATTAAAAATTATTATTAATTATTATTATATACATGAATGGTATGTCATTATGTATATGTGTACATATATACACATTTATTACACCGACGCGATGCGTGTGTATGTATATATATTTAGCCTAGAAAATATCATCGACGTTTAAAAAAAAAAACAAGAAAAACCTCTCCCGCCCTTCTCCCATTTTAAGCAATTAGCAATGATTGAAATTTACTTTTTAAGAACAGCGGTGGCTTTAAAAGTCGTGGAGAGCCAATGTTTCTATATCGTTACACTAAAATGAGTGTGTAAAATTAGCTATATACAAACAATTAGTCGGACATCTTTTCTGTTTTAAATTTAGCACTTGACAAAAATATGAAAAACCAATCGCCTTTTACACTTTATCACGATTTAATGAAAGTCGAAAGCGTTGAATGCTAGTTGAAACGGAATGTATTTGTGCACGCAAAGAATTTTCTACTAGTTAATATAATTGTTCTCCAAGACTGAAAATTTGTTTTTTAAAGCTAATCGCTGTTTCTCAAACATTCCGTATTTAATATAAAATCAAGACATAATAATTATTATCATGAGATGCGGGAGGCGGGACGTAAAACGCCGAGAAAAATGAAAGCTGGATTATAAAGACGAGGGAATTTTGCGAGAGAAGGAATAGTATAAATGTTTAAGCGCGAACCAGACGCATTTTTCGAGAACAGACTGTGTATTAGATAGTAGGATAAACTTTACAATTAAACAAGAAAAAAGTAAAATAAAAGTATCTGGACTATGGCCCATTGCGTGGCCGGCTCGATGTGATGATTGTGTTGAGTGTTTTTGCGTGCTTCCTCGCCAGCCCTTTCGGTCTCTTCGCCTACGAAGAAAATAAAAGTCACTTTGTCCCTGCTGAAGATCTTGGGCGAATCGATCAAGAGATGCGAGTTCAGTGCAATCAACAAATAATACTAAATGTATAACAATTTATCTCGACTTTTATTGAAATATAAATTTTTTCTTTTTGAAAAATTAATTTTAATAAAAATATAAAACTATTTTCTGATATCATAAATCCATGTAAAATCTGCAAAGAATAATAAATTCGCTTAATTAATTCTCTACGATTTCACAAACATCGCTATCCAAATGGCCTATTCGCCCGAGTCTCTCATGAGAGATTTTATAGTGGAAGTCTTGAGGTGCGTGTGCACGCGTGTTGTTCAAAGACCGACTAATCTCATGACTGTTATTGTCATTTATCATCATTCTAAAAAAAAAAAACAAAAAAACAAAAAAAAAAAACAAAAAAAACAATCATTCACACATCACCATCGTATCGTCGTCATGTCATCATTGTCATTATTCGCTGTCATTGTGTCTACACATCGCCATAAAGAGTTCTCGGACCGGTACAATAATCGGCCTTCGACTCGCAATCTTCAATCTCCTATAAAACGTTCTTATCTTTCCTTACATCCCTGAATATCCCAATGGAACAAAAAATGGTAGCGATATATACCCTCTCCAAACTAATCCTAAATTCCTCTCTGTAATTTATCCCCTAAATCCTTTTATAGGTATTCAGCTTCAATGCCTCCGTCGTCATGTTGTTGTCACTCTTATAATTATTAATAATTGTAATATATATATAACGAAAAGATAAATAACGATTACTGTTGAGTATTGTCTGATTGTAATAATTGATATGGAATCGATATGAATTGATAATCATTAAACGTCGACATTACTCCGTGGATATATTCATAAGAAAAACAATATTGGTGTGGTGTGTCTGGCTGTGCGATTAATTGAATTTATAATTATTTGGCTACATGTCTACGCAAAAGCGTGCCTTGAAATTTTAAAAGTTTATCATCTTATACCTTCTTTTATGCTCCGCCCAAAGTGGATCGTCTTTTTTAAACGTGTTTTATAATACTTTTTTAAAATTTTAAATACTTTTCTAATTTTTTACTGTACTTTTAAATAAAAAAAATATATATATATTTGTTTGTCTACTTCCTAAGCATGGGTTCATTACATTCTTTAAAGATGGTGAATTTTTCGAAATTCAATGGCTAATCGCATTCCTTTACAAGTAGGCAAGAAAAACACGCATGTAAGCATGCTGTGCACTGTTATAAAAAAAAAAATACTGGAATGTCCTGTGCGTCAATTCAATATGCGAGATGTGCAGCGGAGAAAGTATTTATTGCTCAAAAGAAAGCGAAAAATTATCCGATGATGAGAGAGGATCCGAATTTTTTTAGCGTGTGCTCGTCGTCACAATAAATGAAAGAGCACACAAGCGAGAATGAAGTTATATGTGTGAGAATGGGAAATAACAATCTGCTAGCAATTGCCAGAATGTGAAATTCGATGTTTTATATGAATTCTCCTTTTTTGTAAGACACTTTTCGTCCTGTTTCATATATAAAAATGAAAGAAAAATGTTTCGTTCTAACGTTCATTATTTTTTCTCAATCAAAGCCTTATAAATACTAAAAAAACATCTTTTTGACATTCTAAAATAATTTCGTACCTTCTATCACTTAATTCATCTTTTAATTTTATCTTTATTTGTGACAACTTTCTACAAAATGCAGGAGATATAGGACAAATCGGAAACGAGCTTGAAAGAAACATGTCACATAAAAAAAGTCGACATGCATTAGCATGTTCTTATTCAGCAGTATAAGAATATAAAAGGATACTAATTGGAAGATTAAAAAACATAATAATAATAACGAAAGAAAAATAATAAGGGGAATAGGTAGACAGGGTCGTTCGAAAATAAAGCTATGCAAGTAAAGGAGCTGAATCAGTATCTATTCGATTTATGATCAAAATATGATGATAACAGTATGAACAGATTAATAGCTCCCGAGGTTTGCTTCAAGTATAGGACAACTTTTTAATGGTACTAATAAACCCAAAGTGCCTCTGGTAGATTTTTGGGCATAAGATTGAGTAAGAAAAAGCTAATCAATAATTAAAAATTTTTCGCATTTCTGAATGTTTAAGAAATAAAACAAAGATATCGTGCTGCAGGAAAGAGTTAAACAAAAGGATTTAGCCAAGAAAATAGTTGAAAGTAAAGTAAAAGTGGATTAAACAAAATCATTGAATAAATTTTGTGCATTATTAAGTAAAAAGAACGTCATAAATTTTTCAACTCATTAACTTTAATATCATTATCGTAAACATTGTAATAATTATACATCACAATTATTATATAACACACATTTTAACATTTTCCAAAATCAATTTGAATTTTACAAAGTTTTAAAAGTGAAAAAATTTATATAACAATACGATCATAATTAACGAAGATTATCGAGGAACTGAGCACATAAACTTTGTGTAGAGAACGCAAAAAGTACCTTAAACGTATATATAAATTTAACCAAAGCAGTCATATAAAAGGTTTCAATTTGTAACACTGAGAAAATAATTATGGTTATTACTTGAATAATTTACAATGGATTTAGTTATAACAGTACAGTTTCTCTATTTTATATATAACATTGTTTTGAAACGAATTTCAAGTATATATATCTTTATACTTTAAACTTATCATTTCTAAATACATCTTAGGATACATAAATAATTTTTTTCAGTGTAATAAATGTTACCTTGCATACTGTACTTTGAACATGCACAACGTTCTAAAATTTTCACATTTTTAGGATAATCAACTCTTATAACATAAAACTTTTTAATACTCAATACAATTATTAAAAATAATTGTGAAGGCAAAGTTCACATGGAAACAAAGACAATTAATTCAATACAGAACGAAATACAGTTTCCAAATTACTACAATACTTAAGAACATTTCAGAGAGAATTCAAACTTTTTCTAAAAATTTAAGATCTTCCAATTTAAACAAAGTCACTGAAAAGGTGCATGAAGTATAAAAGTTTCACATGGACTTCCTTCAGAGCTGAATTTTGTTCTCAGCAATAAGGAGCTTTGTTGTGTATGTATGCATATCGTGTGTTGTATATATAATTAACAGAATATAAATAAAAATATATATATAAATATATGAATGTAAATGTACGCGTCTATTAGATAGGCATACGATAATTTTTTGCAACAAGCAAGAACAAATAATAAGAAAAAAAAAACAGAAAACAATATAGTAATAAAGTAAGTAATGGCAGTGTGAAGTAATATATGAAACAACAAAATATTAATTTACAGTTCATATATTATTAATTTCAATGGTACATATGTCTCTATGTTTGCTGGTATTACAAGAGCAACAAATGTCCAAGTACGTTACTTTAAACATGATCATATTTTCACCATAATTTTGTACATACTAAATTAATTTTAATTCCTTGTTTAATGCATAATTTGAACGGGGAAAAAAGTATTTCACAAATACCACGTGATGCGTTATTTCAATGATTTTATCAATGAATAAATTATTTAATAGCAATACATTAGAAATTCGGCTGAAGATATAAATAAATCAAATTTATGACAATTCAACGTGATCGTCTACACGTCAGTATTTCTTGCCTGTGGCAAAACATGTCTCGTTTTCGAATCTCTTTATGCGATATTTTTCTCTATTACTTAGCGCTGTTAAGTAGAAAAAGCGATCTAGGTAAATGTTTGAATACAGTGGAACGAGTCCGATTAAATTAAGGCGAATATAAAATAAATATTACATTTAAATTCAAAGCGCTCACGGCCTGAATTTTTCTTATATAAGAGATTTGAAAAGAGAAAATAAATTGTTAATGAATTTTTATCTCAATTACTAAATTACACTTATCTGTTAATTGGTTTCCATTCATATAATATTAAAAATTTACGCACTGCATTTTCGCAAAATTTTAAATTATTAAAAAGTAATTTTGAAATGACTAACAGTTTCAGTTAGATAACATTTTTCCACTAAAATATCATTTGTATAAAACAAATCTTTGTACGATACTTTTTTTACACACTTTTATCATAATGAATACCCTTCGTACCTAAACGTGTAAGGATTCTAAAAAAAAAAAATTAAACTATTGTCGTTAACTTCCTATTTGTCGAAATCCATGACTTGCAGAAATGAAAAAAACAATGGATGACTGCCCGTAATATCGTTTGTATCTTCGATTCCACGAAGAGTATGAGAAAAAAGGTGGAAAGCGTAAAATAAAAAGAAGGGAAATTGTTTTTTTTTTTTTAATAAAAGCCGACGCGGTATAAATTGAGTGAAACGGGCAGGATTCGTTGGATTCTGAAACTCAGAGAGACAGGGAATTGACTCGTCTCATCGACTCTACATTTTCGACGTTCATTTTCTACGTGTCAATCAATTTAACGAGAAACGCGAAAGGGAGATAAAGAGAGCGCAAACTGACAGAATGAATGAGAGATATGAAGAGAGTGGGCTTGCAGCTGGGAGAAAAGTCGAGCGAAAAAGTGAGGCAAGACGGTTTGCCAAGGAACGACTAATTATACTTTTTATTTTAACTTCAACAATAGTTATACAAATAATGATTTTTATCGATAGTAATAATATGTTCCTTTATTCGCTCTCACGAGATTATGATATATTAAGTGAATATATATATATAAATGAACAAACATTACTGTATATGTATATCACAAAGAAAGAAAGAGAACTCCTGGACGAAGCAATTATTTTGTACTTGTTTTGTAATCTTAATATATAAATATACATACAAATATAAATATATGTATAATTGTAAATGTACATGCAGACGGAACGACGATACCGTCTTTAAGCTATGTCAAATTTTTTCCTTTATTTTTTCTTTTTATTCGCAATGAAGTTAATTGATCGCCACTTGACGATGTTATTTTCTTTCTGAGATGGTTTCTTCTTTTTTATTTTTATTAAATTTAGTATGACGATTATTACTTTTGTATAAATGTGATTAATAGTATGAATAGTGTAATAATTTTGTATGTTTAATGAACCAAAAATAAATAATATTGATGAAGAATCTTATTCCTTATTTAGCGGCACTGCCGCAGTCTCTGTTTCGTGTGTTATTTCTTCGCTCCTAGATCGAACCTGAAACACAGAGCAATAAAATTTTATTCTTTACTCGATCACTCGATCTTTATTAATAAAATATATAATTAATTTATAAAACTCATAATTAAGAAACGTTTTCAGCGACAATTTATGTTTTAGAATTAAATCATAAAGTAATTATTGACTAATCGACTTGTTAACAATTAATTACTCATCAGTATTTGCATTTAAACTGTCATCATAACGTAATTATGCGATTTACGCAACAAACGCGAGAATAGCCACATTTATACGTACTTTTATAAATGAGAAATTACAATGTAATTATACTTGCAACTTGTTTTGCATAGAAATAGAAAATATTACTTTTCTGCATCCGCCATAAGGAAGTTTAGTATAAAAAAAAATATACTGTCTATAAGGCTCAGATATAAGATACTTTTAGTAGTTTTAAGTTATCAAAAGAATCAACGTATCTTACAAAGAGATCGAAAAAATTCCGTTCTTTTATAAATATTTTATGCCGATCCTCTATACGCAAAATTACGCACCTAGTATCCAAAATAAATGACGAAACTATATTCAGTTCTAAAACTACTGTATTTAGAATTATAAAAAAAAAAAGAAAATATATTACGGAGAATTTTTTAAAATTAACTATACGAAAATTGCAACGATAAAAATATAATTATCGTACTATTTACATAAGAGAAGAGCATATCAAAAATAAGAAATAATTAGAAACAATTTGAAAGAAACGGTATACATTTATAAAAATAAAACTCGGGAATATTTTTTTCGTGCCCATTCATTATTATGTTTTACTGCAGCATTTCGAATCCGATAATTCATTACGAAACCGACGCGATACTGTATATTAAATGGTTTTAATTTTAAAATTCATTTACTTGTTAGGACCACAGTTGTGGAATGAGTGGGATGGTCTAGTAATTTGAATTAACAGCCACTTTTAAATTTATATTTTAATTTATATAATTTTATCTTGATGAAGGGACTGAGAGTAGAAAAGAGCCCAAAACGTCGGCAAAAATTGAGATTAAAAATTGTAGCTTTTTTTTAAACTACTTATTGTGGACAACAGAACCGTTCCACTCATTCTAGATATTTATTGAAAATCTACTTTTTAAAAACTTTTTTTTACAAAATCATGAAAATCTGCTTATCTTATTATTATATTTGAATCGTGGCTTCTTCTACTGGCGGATACAGGAGTAGTCCATAGAGAAGTAGACATGCCGAATAGCAATTTGTAAATAATAATTTATAAAGCTTCTATAAATGCACTATAAAGCATAAAAAGACCATTTGAACTTTTTAACATAATTACAGCTATAATTTTATAATATAATATTTGATAAATTGCATGCTTAATAAGCATAGTTATGGGGTCGCCTCACTGGCCCCCCTGAATCCGCCACTGCTTCCTCTTAAGATCAACCCAGTTCAGGTACCAGAGTAAAAACAAAAACAAACAAAAAAAAAAAAAAACAAAAAAGAAGCGCTGTTCACATTTTTACAAACAAACAAAAAAACAAGTATAATCATGGCGTCGCTCGCCTTTTTAAAATTGGACCGCAGACTGCGCGGTCCTATTGTGCTAAGTACGACGGGCAGCAGCAGCAGCCCGTGCCAGAGCCCGAACACGATGACGAGCAAGAAGATCTTGAAGAAGGCACTGAAGACGTAGGCGCGCGAGAACGAGAGCAGCGACAGGGCGAGCAGGGTCGAGCCCGCGCCGAACAGCACGGCCGCGCCTATGTGCCTCATCGCCTTCAGGGTCCTGATGCTGCGATCGGCGCGCCTGCCCCTCGCGCCCGGCTCCTCGCCGCTGTTCAGGAAGGCGTGGGCCACGTGCGCCGCGTAATCCACGCTGAGGCCGACGGCCAATTCTAATCCTGTGCCGCGCGCGGCGACGGGAGCGAGGTGAGAATTATCGACAAGAAGGTGAAAATTGAGAAATCTAACGCGGTCGTGGTTAAAATGTAATTGTCGCCCCGCTGAGGCTCAAGGGAGGGACTTACCTATACAAGATACTATGTCAATGGTAAGGCCCCAATAATACATAAAACCGCAGACGTCGAGCAGCGTTAACAGTACGCATAGTAAGATCCAGAGGCAGGTCTGCGGCTCGGCAATTAAAAAAGCAGTCATGCCCATCACGCAGATCAGGGCTAAAATGAGATTCCTCAAGACTTCCTGGGATATCACCTTGTCCGTCACCCAGGTGGCGAACATCTCGCTCCATACGGTGACGAAGCCGCTGAGGCTCGCGTCGGCGGTGATTTTCTTCGCGCCGTCCATGCCCGGTATCCATTCGTACGGTGACGAGAATTTCGCGAATCTAAAGTCGATACTGGCAGTGGCTATCCGTGGCGCCGACACGCCGCACGCTAAATCGCCGACGAAACGAAAATTTCTTTGGTACTTGCCGCCTATTCGGCTGAATAAGAATTTCGACAGGTAGTACGAAAATTCGCTATTCGATAAAGTATCGTTCTCTGCGTCTGGAAGTAAATTTACGCCAATTAATCGTAACGTCTTATCAATGCATTTGTCAATAGTAGAAAAATTCCGTAATACTAGAATAGCTTGGTAATAATTTTAATTAAATTTTAATTACGTAAATTAATAAATATTCTACCTATGTTGAAATTCGCGTCGAGAAAATTAATGTAATCTACGGGCCAATTATTTACATTCTCTATAAATGACGCTGCTTCAAGGGATCGACTAAGGTTCAATACTTTTGGAAATTCTTCTACAAAATCTATATCACTCATAAATACAGTAGCTTCAAATCCTACTTTGGGAAATTCGTGCTCCTTTACTATGATAAATTGACTTAGATATGATTCACTTGGCAAGAACCAAACCGGATCGAACCACTGCTCCAGACGACTCGATCCAATACCTCCAAATACCGCAAATGCAACAGTAATTGCTAAAACTCCTAATTTACCAGGAAGTGTTAAAACTACTTTTGTGTACAAAGTGTCAATTAAGCTACATGAAATACTTTGCTTAGCGTCTATTACTCGAGGTGTGTAGTTCTCGTGCACTATGCACGGCAATACGCCATTTCTTTTATTTTCTACGCGCTCACAATCTAATGTGAAAAAAGCAACAAAGAAAGTAACTTGTAAAATAAATGTAACAAACACTCCTACAGCTGCATATATACAAAATGAGTGCAGCGACGGTAAAATCTGAAATTTTTTTAATGTTATAATTATCTCAACTGTTTAATAGAATCTCTTTAATATATTACAGTATGTAAACATCTTACCGTTGAAGCACCAATAATAAATGCAACAACATCAGTAAGTGAAGTAACTGAAATCGCTGCACCGGCATGACTTACAGCTAAAGCCACTCTCTCGGGCAATGGTTTTATACGATTTTTTTCATAAGACATAACTTCTTCCCACGAAGCCATCATAACAAACGTATCATCGACTCCCAGACCCATTAACATGAAAGGCAGTGATGTATGGACCGGACCATAGGGAACACCAAAGATTGAGCAGAGTCCTATGGCAACGGCAAAAGCTCCTCCAATACAGAATAAAGCAACACTAGTTAACCAAAACTGAAAAATAAAATGATTACATGTAGATTACTTCTAGAAAATAATATTAAAATATAATAATAATAATATATTACTCACACGCCATTCAACCCAATTAAATTTAGAAAGTATAACTTGTACATATACTGACATTATTATAATTCCAGCAATAAGTTTATCAATATCGTGAAAAATACTGGCTTGGCTGATATCACCAAAACTTCTTCCAGCTTCATAATAAATTGAATAAGTGTTATTATCTACTTTTCTCTGCTTCAGATCTTTAGATATGTTTTCAAGCTCTTTAAGAAAAACACCTTCCCAATCAAAAACTTCTTTTGTGGACTGCTCGAAATTATTAAAAATAATTTTAAAAAAATTTGTACATTATAGGAGATAAAATAATACATTTAGATATCAAATCCTTATTATTTCTAGTTACTAATGTTTTAATATACAAAATTTTAATCTGCAAATAATATAAATATATCTATTATTTTTTAAAAGTTGATTACTTATTTTTAATAAAATATAAGTGTTTCGTTCTTACCTTACCCAGTCAGCAGTACCAGCATCGTTACCCATTTCATCCATATTAACTCTTGTAAAATTAATATGAACAGTCCATTGTGTTTTCACTACTTTTGCACTAATAATCCTGTTGTTATCATCTCTAGTAATTCCACCTAATAATTCACTAAAATTCATTGGATGCCCTAAAGTTGGACTAACATGCACAGAATTAAATCTTTCTATAATCTGTTCTTTTGTTTGTAATTTAATTAAAGTTGAATTAAACTCCCAAATATCCATAATACTGAATAGTAAGCAACCATTTGGTAAGCTATTTAAAACAGCGCAATACATTATAGTTGGTATATTTACTCCTGGATCATACCCTACTTTTTTTGCAGTTACTGAATCCTTGTCAGAAAGAAAATTATCATTGGTTTGTCTTTTTTTACGTTCAGTACTAGCAATTCCAGTAATAATAGGAACTCTGAAATAATAACACAATAGTGAAAATTTAATAAAATTATACATTTAAATAAGAATTTTATACTTTAAACATATATCGTTCCATGTAGTCTTTGGTATACTATTTGTTTGAGCATTAAATATTACTTTAGTAATTTCATTTAATTGCACAAGAGCTTGAGGTTCGAGTACGTCGTCTGCAGAAAATATGATGGTTTCGATTCTCTGCCCTTCTTTGAAAGTTGAAGTCAACCATTCTGTATCTCGAACAAAATCTGAATCTGGTGGCACCCATAATTTTAAAGGATTTTTTTCTTGTCTAAACCGTAATAAACCAGCTAGACAAACAATAACCAATACTGAGCAGCACATCATCCATCGTTTTGGTTTTTGAGCTATTTGAAATCCAAGACTTGAATAAATAGTTATTTCTGATCAATAAGAGTCAAGTATCATAGATAAAAATTATAAATATTTATATTACAATTTATTACTTACTTGTAAAAGAATCGCTGAACTAATTGAGATATTAGTTGTGGAATACGATATAATGTCTCATGTAGAGACCTCCTATGAGATTTTTCTTCAATTTCCATGAATTTAAATGTATAATAAATTTTTTTATAAACTTAAAATGTTCCTACAAATAAATAAATAAGTCCTGTGAATTGATATCAAAAGAAATTATTTATTTAATTTTTTTTCTGATTTTAATAAATTTTTAAATTATATTTTAATAACTAAAAATCATTTTAAATTTATATTTTAAGGTTAAAAAATTATTATTTAACCTTTACTAGTATATGTAGTACAAGCTTGAATCATGCCATAGCATTTATGAGTAAAGTATAAAGACAAAAGGGTCAATCGACATTTCAATCTTGAAAAGTTGATAAGATAATTGCAGCGTACTGTAGGAACAATAGGCAGTACATGAACTGCAATACAAAAATTGATCGCATCTTTAAATGTACACTTCACTTGCGCTTGCAATACACTGATGTTAATATATTACAATTGTCTGAATGAATGGAAATAATGCATTATAAATAAATTAGTGAACGTTTTAATTCGTTTTGTTATTAAAACAAGCTATATAATTTTAAAAATGTCAACGAAGATGTCAAGTCTTGATATCGAATAAGCGCGTCGACGTCTACAACGCTGCGAGCTTGCAAGTCGCGCTAAGTCAATTTTGGAATGATAAGGATGCGGTTTTAGTTTTTATCATTATAGTAAAAGTATAGATACCCATATATGGATCTTATTTATAATCATTTAGCATTTGGTGCCGTGGTAACATTATATATAGGTATTAAGGACTAAGGTAGAGGGCAGAGCCAGATTAAACAGCTGATGGTACGCGCTAAAGCAATTCAGTTTTTAATTTTTTATATATCATTGTTATTAATTAGTTACGTATATAAATATTTTACTCATTATATTAGATTATATTATATGGAAATTGGAATTGGAAGCTTATGGGTCATGGTTGTCTGGGAATTACAATATTACGACCGAAGCAATTTCATTGTGACAATATAAAAGTAAATGTCAATAATCTTCTAAATTCAATAATATATAGTTATTTAATTGATAAATTGGTATCATCAGAAATAGCATATTCATATACCTATATATCAGCATTCATAATAAAAATTTGATCGAGTGGATAAACTAATCGATCGATAAATATATATATATATAGAAACTTTACCGAAAAAATGATAAATATAACAATATGCGTGTTTGATTTTTTAATTGTTATAATCAGTTATAAAAATTATTCATAAATAAACTTATAATTATATATAACGATATTAATTATAAAAAAATAATATTAGGTGCAGCATTCGTTATAAAAGAACTTTGACATCAAACCATGCGCAACAGGGGTGTATAAAGTTTTACTGTATGCGCGCATCGCATACGATCGGATATAAATTTTGCGATTAATGAATATTATTTGTTATATTTTAAATATAAAATTCGACAATTTTGAAACAGAAATCAAGAGCTTTGTAACATAATAAAATATCAAGAACTTGATGATGGGTTTTGAATAGAACTCGCATTAAATAACTATATATACCTACTTTGGGTTCGGTTTGGAGTTGAAGTCGTATTTATACGATTTGGAGTTCTGAATTTGTGAAGCGGGTAGAGTAGATCAATATATAGTCAATACTTATGGGTGGGAGTAGTTCAGGGGCGCTGCATTCAATGGTGCAAGATACAGCCTACCCTCTAACGAGAAAATAACGTTGTATAAGCCGTAAAAATTTATTTCAAAATTGTAGGAATTTACAAAAGATTGTTTTATATCTGTCTATAAACCTTTCAAATATAAAATAACTATAATAGAATAATAAATTACTAAATTTTTTAATAATTAATACTATTTATAATTAAAATTATATATTATTAAAAAATATAAGGTTTGTTTAGTAATGTAATAAGGTGGTTCCAGTATAATTGAAATTATTGGAAATTTATACGAATTTACAAGTTACAGTCATGTGTATATATATTATAACAAATATAGATTTTGGGGAAAAAATCAATCTAAATTGTTGGTCCAATTGTTGAGGAAAAGCGTCTATTCTATGCGGTCAATATATTTTTAGATATAATCATTTCATACAAATATTTATTAACTGTTTTATACAGAAGCTGAAAATCTGAATAAAGAAATTAAATTATATACTAATACTGCAAGTTTTAAGCTGTTGATTCCAGATATTACCTACGATACACCATCCCGATTAGTTAAAAAAAAAAATTTAGTTCATCTTAGAAATTAAATTATTTTCATCATTTAAGTTTAAACCTGTGACAGTTATGGACAATAAAAATAATATAGATAATATAAGACTTGGGCGAAATCAAACGGAATTGGAAATTAATTAATAAAGTTGTTAAATATATATTTTAAAAAATAAGGACATTTATAATTCTTATAGCTTCTCTTTCACTCAGGAATCGCTCTGAAACAACCTTAATGTATAATCCGTAAATAATTGTCAGAATAAAATACAAAAATTAGATTGAATCAAATATGATAATTATGACGATGATTTCTATAAGCTTAAAAAAACAATTTTAATATATAACTTGTATCACTATTGTAATATTCAAAGATTTTATATACGCCATTAGAGTTTTATTACAATCAATGATATATTGATAATTCATCGTTAAAATTTTAATCCTTTTATTTATTGCATAGTAATGTAAGAATTATTGAACCTATTAAAGCGATAATGTGCGCGGAGGTTTCAATTTTATTGGTGTCAATAAATAAAATAAAATAATCTATACACGTTTGAAATTTATTGATAAGTTTCAAAATAATGTTATTATTTTGGTGGCACCGTGTGTGCACAGACCTCGAGGGTCCAAACTGGTTAAAATCTCGTATGAGCTGACTTCGTGGGACTAACTCGTCGTGTACAGTTGAAGTATTTGGATTTTTCTGTTATATTTCAAGAAGTTTATATACAGAAGAGAAAATAATAATGAACTGAAATATTTTTATGGTTTTTTTTTTGAAAAACTAATTTATTTATAATAATTATTATCAACTATTTTTATAATAATTTAATAATTATCGCATAAAATTGAAACAAACGACGTTAACTATAGTCATTAAAATCTAAATAAATCTTTTCATATGACCATCATCAATGTCGTTAAATAGATGGAACACAGCCGCGTGATGATATATATCATTGAAGTATAACATATAATCTGTATCGGTACAGCATATTTTTTATTTTCTTGAAAGCGTAAATGATTTTTATGATTGCCAATTGTACAGATTGGAATTATTAACAATAATCGACGCAGATATTTGAAGAAAAAAAAATATATATATATATATCTCGATTGATGAGAACCAACAATGTGCAGTTTAAAACTTTTATACATCCCTTAAATTGCTTTGATCAATGCATTCATTCATCGACCAATCGATAATCTAAATTTTTGGAGCTGCGTATATATATATATATATATATATATATATATATATATATATATATATACTTCTTTCTCCATATAAGCTTTTTAGCACTATAATTTTTGTCTTGCTCATTTACATATATATATATATATATATATATATATATATATATATATATATATATATATATATATATATGCTGAAAGTTGTAGCAATAATAGTTTCTGAAATCTCAATTTTCTCAATCAATGCCAGTCCAAAAGTAAAATTTCGCCAAAGTGGTAGGAGGCCGGCTCCTCGAAGACGAGGCCCGCGGGACTGTATAGCCTCGACCTTTGATCCAGACCTGGCCTCTACAGTTTAAATCATTTACGAGCCGCACAAGCGCGCGCGAGCTAATGACCGCCACGGCCGTATATTGATGACCGCCAAGATAGTTGAATGAATGATATATAGGTACAGGGGCGCAATAACCGCGGGTGCACGCTCGGATCAGGACTCCGCCGCCAGACGCATGCATCGGATGCACGATAATGCAACGAGATTCGCTGCTGGAATTATTAAATTCACGGCAAAACAAAAAGGCTTTCATCAAGTTCTTTTTCTCTTCATATATGTGTTGTATAATTGGATTTTTAATTCTTATTTGTATTTTCTTTTCTTTTTTATTTTTCCGTACGAAAAAGAACTGTGTTAATTTACATATCGCAAGAAAATTAAGAAAAAACTTTTAATAAAATACGTTTGCAATACAATTTGCAGATGTTTTGCATTATGTCAATATATAAGGTATTGGTAGAATTAAAAATAAATTTTCACGAAAAAAAAATTGTGTTTTTTTTTTGTAATAAATTATGCGAGTGCATTCGAGTTAGAATAAAATACTATAGTAATGCTTAGAAACAAAAAAAATCAAAGATCATTGCTGTGTTCTTCAATATAATAATTTAAGTAAAATAAAGCGTTAGTTAGAAAAAGCATCTATTAGAAATTTGTTAATTTAATTAAATAATTCTTATAGGCATGCATAAGATAAAATTCAAGAGAAAAAAGAAGAAGAAATGATTTAACAACCTGGTTCGACTAAATTATATAGGAGCTATAAAAAGATCATTTTGAATGAATCGATACTTTTATGCTAAAAGTGAATTTTTAGAAATAACGTTTTTTGAAATTTGGAAAATAGTCTGCTGCAATAAAGTTTAAGGAGTAAAATATAGCATTTATTCAGGAGATGATCAACAATATCGATTTGAGTATTACTTGTACTTATATATTTATAGATACAGACGTTTTCATAAGACAGATTTTTTTTTGGTATTTGCGAATTGTAAGAAAATCTTCGGTACTCACTGCTCTGTGACCGTTGTTGCACCCCCGAATTTATACAATAATAAAATAACAGATAGTAAACAGTAAATTATAAAAATTGTAAGGGTAAAATTCAATTTTATAAGCGCGAAGCAAAAACTATGTATGCATCGCTTTATGCCTATATATTATGACGTTATAATGTAAATATAAATTTTACATCATTAGTTTGAATTGATGAAAATATTTAAACCTCGTACTTATGTTTCCTTGGTGTTGAAATAGTACGACTAGAGCGACGATAGTTTTATAATTCTTGTTATTAAATTGTATATTTTCCAAATCATGGTGAAATCAACTGAAATAGATATGTGCATATACAATTTTATATATATATATATATATATGATTTTGTCACTGAAAAAGAAGATGTGTCAACGATTTTTATAAACAAAAAGCCTCGAGAAAGAAACAAATATAAAAACTATAATATAACTAATATAAAGAAAGTTTTTAATTTTTTACAAAAAGAACAAATGAATTTTACACTTTAGGAAAGATGTAAGATGCTGCCGCGCAGGCAAAGTCAGAAAGAAACTGATCGTCATTTAAAATGAGAAGTAATATATCAAGAGTATTAGGCAATGGCATCGAACGTGTAATCTTCTTCAATCTTCAAGCAGATACTTATCTGCATAAGTATCTTGTCAGTTGTTATTCTTCTTTTCAATTTGAAACAAAAGTATAATGACAGACGTATATACAGATAACTCTATATTATCAAATGGACATAAATTCAACATTCTACATTATTAAAAATAGTTGTCTTTTAATGTTTGACCTTCTAAGTGCAGTTTTTTCTCTATATACAGTAATGAAAATAATAATTAAAATGTATGCCCAGTTTTTCTGAATACACTTTTCATTAATGGTTGCATAAATTTCTGACTTGCGCATCGCATATTGATTGCGTAAATCGTAAAATACTGCAAACGCATATATAGACAGTAGATATAGGTATCAGAAAAAAGCCGGAAAGTGTGCATAATAATAAAATAGGTGAAAATTGTTTTTCTTTTTTTTCACTGGATATGCGAGCAATAAATACTGGCCTTCATCAAAAAATATACATACCTCGAAGAAAAACAAACAATAAATTAAAGAAGCATACAAATTTGGTCAATAAAAATCATATATTTTATTATAAAAATATTTTAATATATATATATAGTTTTTTATTTTATAATTATTTAACAATCCATCATTAAAAATTAAATATAATAAATCAATATAAGAAAAATACTGTAATTATCTCACATTCTGAAAGGTATAAAAATCTAAATACTTATAAAATCTTAAATTTAAGGAATGTATTAATAATTTGCTATATTTTACTCGTTTTTGTCATTTACGTATATTATACAACGCTCAAATATATTTTACAATTTTTTAATTAAAGTCATAAACGAATAAACATTTCTCGTCGTTCTATTTATTAGTATTTTCGTTTTAAAGGGGGGGGGGAGGGATGAACAAGGGCGAAGTAATAACAGACGATATACAGTTAACTATATAATTATATATGCACCTCTAAAGTTATTTATCGAATCTATCAGTATTCACAGTTGACCATTTCTTTTCAACCAAATAAAATTGCAATATAATAAAAAAATTCAAGAATAATCATTATATGCTCAAAAGTAATAATCTTACAAATTATCCATTATTTGTCATTAAATAAAATAATATATTTTTCGATCTGATTGCAATACTTGATATTTAAAATTATATAATATTTTCTCAAATAATTTATCATGCAAAAACACTTAGTCACTAAAATTCTCAGTTGTGTATTATTTTATTGAGTTTAAAAAAATATATAAAAATGTAATTTAATTCAATATAATAGATCGAAAAGTACGTAACAACGCTTCAACTCCCTCAACTATAAACATATATTTTCTATCTAATAAATACTATTCAAAATCTCAGCTCTTCGTTAAAAAGCTTTCTCCCATAAATTGCCAAGTTACGAATCGTTTCCTATAAACCGTGTCTTTCAAATAGGCACCGATCGACGGATCGTTCATCATTTCCTCGACGATCGACTTAAAGCCCAATTGATTGGCCAGCATGTATCTGCACTCGTTGTCCTGGAGCTGCTCGACGAGCGCCTGCATGTTCTGGCTCATGGATTTCGTCACGTTTTTCTCAAGCTTGTACTTTTTGGCGCAGTCGATCGCGACCGAGGCCGGGAGCTGTTTCGACATCACGAAATCCTTCAGGTACTTGATGTCGCCACTGAGAATACAGTGGGCGTAAATCGCGCTGGCCCAGTCCACGTGATGGTCGTACGCGCGGGCAAGAATGAGGGTTTGAGAAAAGTTCAAGTGGCGACCGATTATCTTGTTGATCTCGTCGCCGTTAAGATTTAAAATAACGGGTACCTGCTGGTTTGGCGTAGCCGCGCTGAAAAGGCCGATCTGCAGCGCGACGAGCTGGGCTTGGTGCGAGCAGCGGTACGCTAAGTTCAATTTGTGGTCCTTGACAGTCGAGGCAAATTTTTTTTTAATGCAAATATACACGTATGGGAAGAGATTTTTTAATCAAATGGAAATTTCATACCTGAATAAAATATTGCGTCGCGTGAGTCAAATTTGTAAGCGCCAATTGCAGTCGATTCTCGGTAATTTGATTATTGGTAAATTTTATTTCCACATACGGATTATAGAATGTTCTGCCGCACTCTTTTTTGGCGTCGTTTAATAAATCATTGATGCTTGCATTTGCTTCACTTTCCCACATTAATGCAACCTCGTAATAAACTCGAAAATGCAGCGCCACCATATTAAATAATTCTTTATCATTGGGGCAGTGACGTTTAACGAAGTCTAGAAGAGCCATTTGTAAGCCGGGCACCTATTGGATAAAATAACAATGAATTTTAAAACATAACTAAGGAAGATAAAATAATTTATATTTTTATCGATCTTTATACTTTATCTAATCCTTTTCCAAGTAAAAATTCAAACTGATCTTGTTCTTTGAGTATTTGAAAGATGTAATTCATTTCCGTAAAACGGCCAACACCAGTGACTAAACGGACCAATAAATTCCAATGTTTTAAATTTTGGAGAGAATTCGCAAGCTGTTGACATTTTCGAAGAACTGAAGCTATTCCCTCCATATTGCAAGCAGCCGTAAAACAGTCGTGAGATCTAATTAGAAGTTCAACGGTGATTTTCAGCGTGACAACTAAAATAATATATTAAATGATTGCTAAAAAAGATAGAAAAATATTGTTGTAGTTTTAATTAGCACTATTATAGTTACGATTTCTCTTTTTTCCATAAGAATGCCCAAGCAGTTTGTGCGCAATATCCAAAAGTTTTAAGCCTAAAAGGGACGAATCCTTACAAAGTTCTATCACAGATTGTAAATTCATATTATATTTGGAAGCTGCTGTAGGCTCATTAAAACCATCTAAAATATATGCGATATTAATTAATTTATCGATATTTAAAACATTTTTATTTTTCTGTACAATATTGTAATCATAAACAAACAAATAGCGTCATTTTTTCCCTAGTATTATATTATAAATACATACATGTTTGTAAGGACAATATTTGTCAGTCATATCATAAATAACTTTAGAATAAAAGTAATAAGAAAATAGTTATTAAGCAGAAACAGTTTACTAAACAATTGAATAATTTGTGTTGCGCTTAATCTACATAATAATCATAGCTATAAACTACAATTATTGCTTGTTGTAAAAATCTATTGTAGAATGATTTTGGTGCAAGAAACACGTGTTTGTAAAAAATTAATGCGGTAGTATCGATAAAATAACTTAATTTATATAATTCAATAGTAATATACTACTCTAAAAAAATTACCTTCAATTACTTGAGTAATATGTGCAACGATTTCCTCAGCCAAAAAATGCGCCACTTGTTGATTATCGATTTGGTAAGTGGTAATTATAGTTCTAGCTATTTCAAGCTTCCTGTTAAATGGGCTGCTAATTATTTCTTGAAGAAATTGCATGGGATTGCTTAATGTTAAAAGAGCTTGATAATTTCTTCCCAGCAGCAATGCTAACTGGTAGCACGAAACTATTTTTATCCCAATATCAATGCCATGGTCCAATCTTTCGATTAAATTAATTAATAATGATAAGCAGTCTAATTTTTCCTGTTGTTGTGGAGTAATCGTCGGGTTTGGCACATCCGCTGCTTCGGTTAATTTGGAGTTTGAAGAAGATAGATTTACTGCAAACAGAAATATATTATTACGGTAATTTTATTTATAAAAGTTAATTAGTATTATATTACGCACAAAGCCAATAAGATTATTACTATTTCAATTTTTAATTGCTAACGCTTTTTAAGAAATCAGTAAAAAAATAAGACAAACTGTTCTTAATAATATATTGAATGTAATAATAAAATACAGCATTATTTTTACTGAATAATTTAAGAAATAGAATAATGCTGCTCGAAATCGATTCAAATTGAAAAAATTCAAAGGTCTTTAATCCAGTACAACTTAATCCATAAGAGGCCTACGGTGGCTTGATCGCTAGAGCGAAGGACTAGTAACTTGGTGATCCGAGTTCAAATCCCGGTCTCGGCCGATTGACACAAGCACCGCTGTAATAATTTACATATGCTTTGTTTACAAACACATCGGAGACCTCCGTCGCTGATTAGCGCCGATATTTGAAAGCATAAATAGAGCGACGTTAAATAACATAAAAAAAAATCCATTATAACAATCTTTATATTTACGCGAAGACGGCGACAATCGATGAAATCCTCGACTTCGTAATGTGCTAGTTCTCTTTCTCGGTTGATTCGTATCGGATACCAGCAATCTTTGCTGAACAGTTAGTTGATAAGGCGAAATTTCACCCTCGGCTAAACTTAAACATAGCATCAAAACTTGCAACTCCTACGATATAAAAAGTATTTTAAAAAGTTTTTAAGTAACACATAAAGCTTCCAACTATAATTACCCTATTTCTACAGTTGAACATCGCACTGATACGTAGTGCAGTATCTAATCTACCTATGTCTAATAAACGGCCAATCAAAACTTCAAGAGCATCTTTCTCGTCGGGTTCGGTAAGAGAACAAGTTACATGCAGTTCAGTAACACTAGATAAAATCTCAGTCTTTAACTTTTTGTAAACGGTATCTTTGCTTTTAATTTCTATGTTGGCAGGATCCGCTAAAATACACGACTTCCACATTGCCATTTCAACAGTATCACATATTTGACGATCTCTCGTATTCTCTTCGAGTATTTCTAAAGCCAGCTTTAGAATTTCGTATCTGTAAAATATAAACATTACAATTAAATAAATTAAATTTTTTATCGTAAAATAGAGTTTTTACCTTTCTTTAAATGATTTTACTTTGTCTGCGTGCTCGACAAAAAACTCTGAAGCCTGTTCGTAATAAACATCGTACTTTTTAAAATCGGCAGCGCAGCGACTCCAAAAGCGTAAATCAACTGCACCGTCTTTATCAGTATTTCGCTTAAATTCACTTCGATACTGGAAAATTGTAAATATAATTATTGTAAATAGGAAATAGGTAAAGTGTTTAAATATTATTTGTCAGAATTAGGAATATTTTAATATATTAAAGCGTTATCAAAGATTAAAAGGAAACTAACTTGAGCAAGTATGATTTTTGAAGCTTTTAAGTTCGCAACTTTCGAAAGACTTAATGCATTGTTATAATCTTCTAAATCTATCAACTCGTAGATACATTTTTCAATTTCTGCTTCTGATTCGTGAATTTTTTCGGTGGTATCAAAACAGAAAAAATTCAACTTAACAGTAGTTTTTGAAAGTATTGTTACGTATTGCAGTAAGGACTGAAAATTCGGCGCGTCCACTATTAAATATTAAAAATAAAAAAGATAACATAAAAAAAATGATATATTCAATATAGATCATTTTGATAAAAATATTTACCTATTAAATTTTTCTGAAATTCAGATTCTATTAAAACATTAAGTAATTTTATTTTTTCCGAAGTACTCCTTAATTTATTTTCAAGAGCTACAATAATACATTTCACTACTACTGTCTGAATCCAATAAACGTTTTCCAAATATGTACCATCACTACATTCCCAATTAATCATTTTCTGAAGTATAAAGAAGATTCATTAATTCTTGTTTATTTTATTAATAAGATAAGTGAATATCCTATGTTAAAAATATTAATATATATATATATATATATATATATATATATATATATATATATATATATATATAAATACCTACATTGCACTTATAATTTGTACAATCATTTATAAATTCTGCTAAGTAATGCCCACAGTTGTTGTAGTTTCCATATTCTATGCATTGTGTAAGGAATTCAAAAAATATTTTCAGTGGATTGGTCTGTAAATTTATATCAACATTATTTACTATTTTATAAATAAAATCTAACATTATTTTATTATTTTTGAAATATTATTTTACTGGTAAGAATATTTGTAGTCCTCTGTATAGTGTATTAACAAATCCATTTGAAATCATATAATGTAAAAGATTTAAAACAGTGCTAGCTGACCAAATTTGTTTTTCTAAACAGTCTTCATAATTTTTTGCAAATTGCTTATTTTCAACAGATATAATAAACCATGAATAACAGTAAGACGAAATTGAGGATGGCTAAAACAAAAATCAAAAAGTTAATAATTATATCTTATTTTCATTAATTACTTCTCTTTGTAATTTAAAATATTTACCTCATAACAAGTAGCTAAAACAGTTAAGATAGGAGATTTTAAACTTCGTGAAGCATTAAGTAAACTTCCAGGTGGATCCTGACTTTGATGGCACTTTAAAATAATTAGCCACAAATCGTCAACAAAAGTTGAAATATTTAAAAGTGAATTAGAATTCATGGAAATACCAGTTGGTTTTATAGATAACTCTGTATTTTTCAAAAATTCCGTTGTATTTGATTGAGATACACTCTATAAATTAAATTAAATCATTTTTATGGTTGTTAGTATTCAAAAATACAATTAAATGTAACATTAAGTAAATTTGATACTGACACTTTGTTTATCTTCCATTTCTCGACCTAATGATTCAGATAAACCAGTTTCATTATTTTTTGCACCAATATATGTTTTCTTTGCAATAAATAAATTATGTTTTAAAAGTTGAGAATTATTTAAAGATAGACAGAGGTGTTCTTTAAAACCAATGTTTTCAAAATGTTGAACACATTCTGTAACCTGTTAGGTAAAAAAATAAGAATAATTGGTTTATTTTTTTATAGATGAAAGTATATAATTAAATGTTATTAAACTTTAATAGAAATTAATTTCGATCACAATATTGCAAAACTTTGCCAAAGTTTGTTAAGCATTGCTAAATGTATCATTGGAATAATTATAGTAATGTCTAAACAAAGTTTGGAAAACTAGGCGAAGTTTTAAAAAAAGTGGTAAGGTCTAAACAAGCTTAGCAAGTCTTGGCAAAGATGGGTAAAGTTTAATAACAACATTACTTAAGTCTCGAAAAAAAATAATAATGGCATTGAAAAAAATTTTTTATGTGCTATGGAAATAAATTCTAAATGCAGTTTTGTTATACATTGTCTAAAAATGTATAGACTTTCCTATAAATTGTCAGACTGTATTAAGCTTTACAGAACTTTACCAAATGTTACTAGAGCTTTATCAAATATTTTCAGACTTTATCTATAATTTTTCAAGAATCCAATTGTTCATTAATGATACCAGATTTTACCAAACTTTACTAGATTTTGTAAGGTTTTGTACAATTTTTCTAGACATTGTTTAACATTCCAATTTTACATGTTCAGCCATATTTGGCAAAGTTTGGAAAATCTGGTAAAGGTCACACAAATTTAAGCAAACTAAGTGGTTTACACTGAAGAACTTGAGGAATCTTAAAAAATGAAATTTTTTACATTTATTCATATCTGTATGTGTAATACCTGATGAATGGGGTACATAAAAATATGTGCCACTATTATAAATTCAAACCAAGCATTGTGAGATGCCAAAAACTTTAAAAATGACGTTGGTAAAGGAGCATTATGTACTTTTGCAAATTTTATAATAATTTCCCAAGTATGCATAGCTTCAATAAATTTTCCATTATTATCAAGCATTGAAGCATTTAAACATGAATAAAAACTACGTTCTAAATAATTCAAAACTATCTTTAATTCTTTTTGATTATTGTAAATAATTAACTCCAGCATATGTTCTGAAAATAATGATAAAATACTTCTAATTAAAAAATATAGAACAATTTAATATATAGAATATATTTAATTGGTGTTCAATAGAGAGCATTCTCATACCTATGGAAATATTTAATTCTTTTTTAACTAATTTAGCAGCTGTAACATGCAGTCTTAAATTTTCTGAGTTGATTCCAAGAATTTCTATAAAAGATATACAGCTACTAACTATTTCTATATCTTTTATGTGTCGTAATGCAAATACATGTGCACAAAGTGAGGCTTGGGATTTTCTAAAGGAAAAAGTTATTTTGTTGAATAATTATCTAATCAATTGTTAAATGATTATCTAATACAAAATTTTAAACTTTGATTATATTATACATACGTTTTAGATGATATTCTTCCAGACAATTTTTCTTGTTGATGCCAAAAAAGATTTGCTGCCATATTTGGTCTTGCTTCTTTTAAGAAATAAATATAACTCAATTTTTCTCTATGACCAAATTTTTTTCCTAAATTTTCATTGAAAAAATCTGGCATTGCTTCATTTTTCAAACGCCATTTAAAAAATAAAGAAGAATTAAATTTTTTGTAACCATCTAACAATTGGTACATTGTAATGTCAGTGTTTGTCTTTCTTGATTCTATTTCACTTTTTAAATATGGTAAATGTAGTATCACAGTATCAAGAACCTCCTTAGATAATCTAAAATTTTTTGTTGTTAATCCATCATCATTATTGAAAATATCTTTTAGAGTTATTTCACTAGAAACTTGCTTATGTTTTGTATAATACAAAAATATAAAAGTAAAAGTTATAAATGGATTGTCTTTTAAGAATTGATCAACATTATTTGTTAGATACTGAATAGTTTCATAAACTCCAAGTTCTAAATAATTTTTGTAATTATTTGTAGAATTACACATTTCTGTTAAAGAATCAAATAGTTTCTTATTTTTCAAATCAATATTTTCAGTTTCATTCGTTTGATTATAATTTCGTGAAAGTGAAACAACATCCAATTTAGTAAAAAACATTTTCTTATCAACATTGCAGCATTTTTTACAAAGAATCTCTTGTATTTCGGAAATAGTAATACATTCACCAAAAAATCTAGATAGAATCAGTTGGGCATTATTTCTTTCTTGGATTGTAAATATCCCATACCTAAGAAATAAATAATGTTTAAGAGCAAATGTATTAGTGCATCATCACAAGAGTAGATATACTTACCTACTCAAATGATTCAAAACTAAATAATTTAATAGAAGCATTCCATGTGATGAATCTATAGAAGATACCATAACGTCTGTTATTTTTAATTGCGTAAATATTGATTCCATAGTATTAAGATCTAATTTATTATCTTTAGTTAAATTTCCTATGTTATTAAAGTTGAGATCAATCCACAATTTTATCAATTCAATATCATTATATGTTAACAAGAAATCCAAAACTACATCATTCTTCAAATAAACATAAACATCATGGCAATAATAAAAATAGAGCTCCGTATAAAGTGCATTTTTAATACTTTCTGGTAAATTTATTATCTCTTCAAGGCACTTATGTGAGATCAAATCATCATGAAGACTATAAACATTATTTAATAAAATTTATTAACATAATAAAGTTGATTGATTACTCAAAAAATTATTTTTCAAAAACAATATTATATACTTATGTGTCTTTTCGTATTTAGCTAAATAATTGATAAGGTTCCAAGCTTCTTTTTCAATATTATTAAATGATGATTCAACATGTTGAGCCAAATAATCCCTTAATAATGGCTCTTTGCATTTTAAACAAACGATTCGAATATAATCTACAGGAATTTTCCCCTACAATATACAGTTTTTATTTTGCTAGTTCAAAAAATTTTAGATTTGCAATATTATTTGATAGATCTAAAAACATTTTTTCTTATAAATAAAGCTTAAGACTTACCATATTTTTTAAAATATGAGAAGCTCGATGAATTTGCTTTTTTTTTAATAAACTATTTACCCATATTTCTACTTCACTTGAAAAATAATCCATTGCTTCTTGTAAAGTACAATGTCTTCTACCTTCTAAGAATTTATAAGCCAAATCTAAATGAGTTCCTTTGGCAGAAGCCTCTCTTACAATTTCTCTATCACCAAGAATACCCCATCCTGACCAAACACCAGCTAATTCTCCAGTTAAGCACTCAGCGGGGACTCCGCCTACAGTTGCAGAATTTGCCATCCTTGTAAATTCTCATCAATTTTTCCAGTTGCATTGACTTTTTTGACTTAATGTTATTATTGTTTCCAAGACTTATAATTTACAATTTAATCATTCTTTTTCTCATTGCTGATATCAAGTTGATGAGTCAATGTACTGTCAGTGCATAATTGACCTAGTTATATTTAAAAGCAACAAAAGGAGAAAAAATTACATTGGCAGATTATATACATAAGCAATGTTAAAAAAAATTATGTATTCGTATAAAATGAATTAGTAAAAATAATGATTAAGATTAGGCTTAATTAAAAAACTTAATTAAAGTTTTACATTTCCGGATAAGATAAGGGGAGGATAAGAGAAATTGATAATAACGTTCCGGATTTATGTTTATATTCAACAAATGATTTCAAAACAATTGTCGGTTTGTTACTTTGACTTTTGTCTTTTATTATTAATCGTTTTTTTTTTGAAGTTTTAAAAAACTGACTGACATCCGCGAAATCACGAACTCGGACTTTCGCAGCTCCCCTGCTCCGAGTTGTGTCATTATGTTTGTGTGCAATGATCAGCTGATCAGCATCTTATCTGAATGTGTTCAGATATTATCTATATACCTATAGATAATATTAAAAAAAACTTTAATATCATTTTGTTTTATATTATATTATGATTATGTGTATGTAAAAATGATCAAATAAGTAAGTATAATAAATAAACAAAATTATAATTTTTGTACAGAATTAATATTTTTGTACCAGATTATATGTTTTTTTTTTATAGATTTATTTAAATTAAATTATTTACATTTATATAATGAAATCTTGAAGAATAACCGTATTTCTTTTTCATCATAAAAACATAACAAATTCTTATTTATATTATCTGACATTAGACTAGTTTATACATTGATCGATGGAACCGTATATTGCACATTTTGCACTGAAAATACATACCTATTTTGGTTTTAGTCGATTTTAATATTAATATAGGTCTTTAATATTGACGTATTATAAGTTATAAGTTAAACGAATACAGTTTCCTTTTGCTAATTGAAATTTCAAGTACATGTCTAGCCACCTGTAGCCATTTTATATAGCTAATTATATATATATATATATATATATATATATATATATATATATATATATATAGAGAGAGAGAGAGAGAGAGAGAGAGAGAGAGAGAGAGAGAGAGCTAATTAAATAGCAAAATGAATGATGTATGACAATGACAGCCTTTGTAAAAATATTACACCGACCCAGCTCCCACCACGAACTCTCCTCACTAGTTTAAACTCAAAAGCGCACTTGCCTGCAAATCTGTATTTCTGCTATGTATATATGCACGTATATATGCATATACAATACTGTAGATTGCACTAGTGTCATCGCATCCACGCTGGTCGATTGTTACTTCTTTTTTTCTTTTTAAATCTAAATAACCTGCAGGCTACAACCTGCTACAGCAAGTGTGGATAAATTTCTGCACGCCTATACTGTACAGTTCCAGATCTACTCATCATTATAATTATATCTAGGCCATTATAGGTCAGCTCTTTTCTGCGCAAGGACAATAAGAAATTCAGAAAAAGGAAAAACGCACAAGTCGATAATCTGATGCACTGCTATACTAGCCTGATATTATAAGCCCTAGCACGCGCACGGCTTATGAGAAGTTTGCGTTGTAAACAATAAAAGTATAAATGCATTGTTATATTACAGTACGTGTCAGCAAAAGTTACAGTCTGGTTCTAGTGACCAATGTCTAATTTCTTGTTGGTTTGAATCACAGAAATAAAGCCGGTTATTTATATAATATGAACGCTAAAAGTTGCAGTTTTAATAAGGGTTTTTACCCCTGGCAGCCTCTGTGCACCAACAAGACCCCTACAACTGGAACTGTTGGGTTGCTAGCTGTTTTTAATCGGACAAATATCGATGGATTTCCCGAGAATGAGAGGCAAATTGATAATAGCTATTGAACATATTGCAAGACTTATTAAATTTTTTAATTCGGCAAGTCTCTATTTTTAATAATATACTGATGACGAATTGAATTCACGATGACGGACGTTATATTAGATCGGGGCACTACTTATTTGGTAAGTTTTTCTTTATTGTGTCATTTTTGGTTTTACTGTATGTGTTATTGTTTTGAGTTTAATCAATAAGCTTAGTTTATCATTCTCTACTTCCAATAAATCAATACTAGAATTTAAATTTAGTCAGATTTATTTGTAGTTTTATAATCGATACTACTTGCTGCTACTAACTATCCAAGAAAAAATTCAGCAAATATTTTTAACTAATATTTTTAAAACAATTTTTGAATGTCGTACAAAAGTATTAAATAAATCTTTTTTTGATACTTTGTCTGTTTTATTTATCAAATGAAAAATAAAATAGCTTATACTTAAATAAAACGTATATTTGAATGGTATATTGAGTACAAAAAAAACTTTTACCTATTTTCAGAGTTCTGAATGTAAGAATGACATCCCTATTATATCTCAACCAACAACAAGAAGTGGTCTCAGAGTTTATAAAATTGTTGTACTTGGTGAAGGAGGTGTGGGAAAGTCAGGTATTATATTAATAAGTGAATAGTATATTATAGTATAAGATGAATCAATTCTAATGATCTTATATTATTTTGCAGCTGTAACTTTACAATTTGTGAGTCACAGCTTTTTAAATGACCATGATCCAACAATTGGTAATTTTCTTTTATTATTAATTTATATTTAAAATTATTAAGATGATTAATAATGTTCAATATAATTTACATAAATAAATCTCTGGATAGTCAAAATTAATTGTTGGTTACAGAGGATTCATATCAACAACAAGCAGTTATAGATGGTGAAGCTGCTCTACTTGACATTTTAGATACTGCTGGTCAGGTAAATAATTAAAAAATATGTTATTATTTAACCATAAATAACTTAATCCATTATATTATTTATCTTTGGTAATAATTTATTAGGTTGAATTCACAGCAATGCGAGATCAGTATATGCGCTGTGGAGAAGGATTTATGATTTGTTATTCTGTAACTGATCGTCACAGTTTTCAAGAAGTTGTTGAGTATCGTAAATTAATATCTCGAGTTAGAATGAATGAAGATATCCCTTTAGTACTTGTTGGAAATAAATTTGATTTACAGCATCAACGAGAGGTATAGAAAAAAAAATTATTCTTTGAAATTGAATTTATTTGTATATTTATTTTCCTTTTATTTTATTTTTAAATACTTTAAATTTTGAATATTTTTTAACAAATTAAAAAAATCAATAAATCAAATAGAATTGACTTAATTATTATAAGTAACAAATTGAAATTAAATAAATTTGTTATAGGTGACCACAGATGAAGGAAAGACTTTAGCTAATCAGCTAGGTTGTCCATTTTATGAGACTTCTGCAGCTCTTCGACAATTCATTGATGATTCCTTCTACTCCTTAGTTAGGCAGATTCGTATGAAAGAGAGATCACGTTCAAGTCCACGTAAACATAGTCGTTGGTGGAGATTGCGCTCAATCTTTGCTTTCATCTTTAGAAGAAAATCACGACAAAACCCACATTACTCCCCATGAAAAAAAAAGAAAAAAAATAGAAGGCAGCTGTTACATGAAACATACTTGGTGCAAACACAACGAAATCAGTGAGTTGAGCAAGTCTTCCCATCAAATAAGAACTTCTTGAATATAATTCTTCTATAGGTGCAGGCACCTTATTCTATTTTGAAGCAAATGAAGTTTTGGAAAATAAATTATATTAATGTTGATACAATTTAAATTTTCTAAGTAAATTATTAATTTAAGATTAATTCTTTTCATATTATATGAAATTATGATATACTAAAAATTAAGATATATTACAGAAATCATTTTCAAAATAAATATGAAAAATTGCAAAAAATCTATGACAGAATAACAGAAGTGAATCTTTAATAAAAAATTGTAGTAAATTGGTCAATTTAATTTTTTCAAAAAAGAAATAGATACTTCGATCAAACAAGGATTATTTTGTTAAAAGTTTACAAATAAATCCAGAAAGTATTTTTTGCTAAAATTTCTCCATTTAGATATAGTATTTGAAACCTTATCCAAAAACAATGAAACGGCCTTTATTGTATGTATGAATGTGAAGCAAAAATGAAAAACTCCTTTGTACCTACTTTGTAAACCATAAAGTAATATTGAAAGGATTATGCTCAAGCTGTTTCTTAAATAACACTAATAATAATTATATCTAGTCGCTACTTAACGTATCCTAGTCAGGAATTGCATTTGTTAAGTATAATAAATAGTTTTTGTATTTAAGGACATTGCTTTATGTTGTAATATTGTATGTGCTTAAATGTTAAGTATGAAGCTTTAAAAATTTTAAAATATTAGTTTAAAACAAATAACTGACGTTTTTATGTAAATATTATTTTTTACATAATTGTAAAAAAATATATATTGAAGTTTCAATGTTACAATTTATATACATATACATAAATTTTCTTTGATTCTTATTTCTTTACCTAATTAGCAATAGTTCCTTTAAAGCCTTTTATGTGTGTATGAACATAAAATACATTTTTTAATTACAATCAAAACCAAAAACATATTTTTATCCAAAGATGTACCTGTTATATAATAATTTCAGAGATGCTGTAATTTATAGAACAGCTAATAAAAGAAATATTTATAAAAATTTTTGTACAATTCATATGTTCTTTGATATAAGTCAATCATATTTTAATCCATTTTTAAGATCAAAATTTACCTTTAAATTAATTTTAAATTATTATTACTAACAGTATATCTGGTTGTTGATAAACATGATCTCTGCATAAAAAAATAATGCCAAATGTTTAGTAATAATAAATTAATGATTTTTAAATTTATGAAAACTTGATTTTAGAATACAGTTAAATGTTTTTGGAAATCTAATTAGAAAATTTTCAATAATTTTAAATTTGGTAATTATGTGAATAGATTTCACTGTTAATTTATATAGATAGTGATTGATATTAAATTATATACGTTCAAGGATATGGTATAGGGTAAATTAAAGGATAAGCAGTGTTTAAAAAAACCATTTTTTATAATAAAGTCATTGCTTGCATTATTATTATTATGTAGAATAAAAGTATTAACGTTTTGAAGTTTAACATTATAACATTGTTTTAATAAAAATCAATCATAGCATAATATTAAAGTATATGCATTAAACATTAGATAACTAAATAAATGTATAATACAAAAAAAACATGAACTAATTTAATAGATACATAAAACATAATCTCACAGTATCATCATTGTTATAGATGACAAAAGTTACTATAAGATTCTGGTCAAATAACTAATACATATAAATATAAAAATATTTAAATAAATTACGAACAATTATTTATGAAAATGTTATAACTATATTGTATTATGTAAGTATATGAAAGATATAAAATTGATGTTAAAATATGAAGGAATATTATTGTTTGTAAACTAAAAGTTTTAGTTGAAATTCAAAGTACAAAAAAGTTTTCTTATTACGCCAAATAACAAGAGGACAACAATTTGAACAATTGCCCTAAAGTACATTTGCAGAATAAAAGCTTGCATGAATTTCAGCCTAATACTCGAAAGTTAATTAGAAACAAATATGATCCATTGACAATATGAAATCGCTCTTTCACGTTGCGCAGTTTTGAGATATTATATATCAGATAAAACTGTACAATTTTCAATCGGTTGAGAAAGAAAGAGTAGATTCATTTGAGCGTGAGAATGTAAGCAATAATAACCGTACTATTCATGGGAACAACCTTTAGATTTTAGGCCAAAGTGCGAGCGATTATGTAAAATTTATTTTGTGTTACATTATCGCAGCTATTGAAACATAATGAAATATATGTAAAATCCTAATGAAAATTAATATAATATTTATTCCTAACATTGCTGTCTTCATTAACAATAATTATCCTAATTTACCTATAACAGTAATATATGCGCACAAGAATTGAAAAACTTTATAAACAGTTCGTGTGACTTAAAATTTAATTATTCAACCGTAATTAATTTTTTGGTATTAGTTCTTCCATTCGTTCTTTCTTAGATTACGTTTCATAGTAATTTTACTAGTTTCTTTTTGTGTATGCATTGTAATATTGTTATGTAATTCTTGTTAACGATGCTATACAATGATTTTTTTTTTGAAATTACATAAAACTTTTGTTTGTTTTGAAATACACATACCACCCACCAATCCTAAATAAACTAATATCCTAGCGCTGGATAGAAAATAAAATTTCAAGCAAATAATATAATTGCACCAATGTCGAATAATTTGTGCGCGTCATTGCGGCTTGATCATTGCCCTAACCAGCGCCAATTTTACCAAAATTTAATTGAGAAAAAACATTATGATTTTAAACAAACATTGATTATAGAATATAGATAGGCCGTCTAATTCACTCATTGTGTAACAAAATAAATCATTGTTATATGCTTTTTTCGAACATCTGACATTTGTTCAGTTTCGATTTTCGTTCATCTTTGCATCCAAATTTAGATTCAGTTCCGAGTCGATTACATTTGCGGCGTCGTGAACTTCTGCAGCGGTATCATCTGAAAAAGCACAAAAAATATTTACTTGAAAATCAGTTCTGCTGTATAAACAGAATAATAAATTCATTTAATTTCTAATATTGTAGAACATAAAATTCATTTCATAAAATTTCTTGAATACTGTATTTCTAAAGACTGGATGTAAATTCGAAAATTGTCTAAAGTCAATATTTAAAAACGTTTGTTTACTTGTTAAAAATATTTTATATATTTAGCTCATTTCAAAGAATTTTGATAATATCCTTTTCACAAATTAATATTTGGTAATACCAGGTAATACACACTTTCATGCGAATACCAATATATCAGTTGTGCTAACAATCTGTACTTTCTGTACTTGTAATTTTTAAATAAACGTAAAAATTAATTTAGCGTTATGAAATTTATTTACTCCGGATCCCTATATAAGCACAATTCAGGTCCTAATAAGTATAAATCGTAATTTTAAATGTTATCACCCCCCCCCCCCCAACACCAACACTTGACAAAATTCATTTCTACCAAACACATAGGTACAATATTGCGATTAAAATTAAATTAAGCTATGCGAAAAATATTCGACTATTCAAATAAGTATTTTACGGAATTTCTTCAGAAAAAAATATAAGAAAAATATGCATTTATCTATAACAGATCTAGTTTAATAAAATAAGTCAACAAATAAAATTTAAGTCAGGAATAAATTTTATTTAATTATTATTTAACAAAAGTTATATGATGAATATAAATTTAATAATATTTAATCCGTTTTGGCAGTAGTAAATAAAATAAATATATAGCTTTATATTCTGCTATATATGTTATAGACGTACGGGGTCTGTCTCAAAAGTATCCGATCTTATATTATACCAGATTATACCTGCTCCACACTTTTCCAGTAGTGTTATTCAGGTTATTCTACATACATATGGCCCTTGGCATTCGCATTCGTGGAAGTGCAGAGGCCTTATCAGGACTATACATTAATGTAGTCTGGATTAACGTAGAGTAGGATTTGCAGTAACTAATTCGAGATCTACCACCACGAGCTGATTTAATGATTCTATACGTTTTTTTGGGTCTCTGATTAAAAATTTCGAGATCATCCAATGGCCATTTTTTGACAAAACTGGCCATTTATCAAAAAAATATTTAAAAATTCACATTGTATAACCCAATTTGTATACAAAATTTATACATAAATAATTACATTCGTAAGACTTCCGGCCTCTTAAATAATTTTCACAATATCGCATCATTTTAAGGAGAAACCGTGAAGAACGATTGAACGGACATTGTTTGAGCTTTATCTGTCGAACTCTAGTCGCAGCTAAAAATTTTGAGTAAATTTACGCAGTTTTTTTTTTTTTTTTGAAAATTTGTTTTAATGCAATGGTTTGTCAAACTAATCGGGTTGTGTTTATATAGTAAAATTGTGTTCTTGCGGAAAAATCGGAAAAATGATTATTTTTGGTCAGGTGACTGCAACTTTGAAAAATCGAATTATATAGCACGTCAAATAATATAAGTTATCAATAAATCAGCACACCGAAAAATATGAGGTAATTTTCAGTTACCCCAGGAACTTTTTTATATCGCGCGATTTAATCCTGCATAAGCATCGTATACAACTTTTTGAAATAGAATATAAGAAAATGAATGTAGTAAAGCAGTTCGTCATACTCGTAATTGTAGTGTAAGTCTCGAGGCTCAGACTGTTTTCGATATTCTCAAGAGTGCTCCAATTAACAGTCGTGGTTAAATTTCTCTCAAAAAAAATTTACCATTAAAAAACAAAAATAATGAAAAAAAGGTATTGTTTAGAATTAAATTTTTTTAAGGACGATTTTTCATTCCCTTTGCATTTTTTATACGCCTTACACCTATTTAGGGCCGATTTTATTCTTATAAAGTGTCTTAACGTTTTCCATAAAAAAAATCAATAAACTTTAGAAGAAACTGGGCTTTTTGGCGATCACTTCCTTTCAAAAAATATTTAAACTCGAACAACCGTGATCACTTAAAAGGTTTAGGTTTATAAAATAATGTAAGTAAAAGAAACAAAAAAAAAGGTTTCTAAAAACAATTCAATCGGAAAAAGCGTTTTTATTATTTATGATTATTCAATGGTAAAACTTTTTTAAAAAGAATCGCAGCCATTACAACAAGAGCACTATTTGAGAAATATAGAAATTAGCTAGTATCAAATTTTTTGGACGAATTCATAACGTGGTAATAATTTAAATTTTAAATATTGAAATTGTATTTTTGTGAATATGAACGAGTTATAAAAATACTATACGTAATTATTTGAGGAGCACAATGAACGAGAATCGTTTAACACATTCAATTATATTATATAATGTCCACAAAATTAAGGTTCAGAGTATAGTTTATATAATATACAAATAAGTTTATATAGCCGCACTCCAGTACTTAGATAATTTTGTTAAGTTTATTGTACTTATATTTATAATTGTAAATAAGCATAAAATTATTATGAAATTATTAGTTTCTCCTTTCTGCTTCTTTTATATAGTTTTTTTAGTTTTTAATGGTAAGGTCGAGCTGGGCGAGTCCCTTCACGCCTCCTCCGTCCCCCAAGCGTTCTGGGGCCACTGGATACGTTATACCAGTATAATATCAGATTAATATCAGGGATCAATAATATTCTCCCTAATTTCTGCCAATAATAGGTTTCGCCCACGTTGCACCCATGCCCAGATAGGACCGCACTCGGTCTTTTCGACGCGGAGATAGGTCGGATATTGTTGGGACACACCTCGTAGTATATAGTTTCCATCACGTCTCCATAAATAATTTAATACACTTTCATGTCACGTTTTTACGTTTCTAATAAATAACACAAATTTCTATTAATTTAGAATCAAAAGTACCGCACTTGTAGATAATTATTTTTATGATCAGTTCAATTTTATAGCCAATTTATGAATATTATAAAGCTTTCGCAAATTTTGATATTTTATTAATCTTTTTTTAGAAATTACCTTTCATATTACTATTATCTTTTTCATGTATGTCGGTTTCTTGACGTTCAGCATTGACTGGAGGATTAATCACTTGTGATTGTGGCAATACATTTACTGTTTTATTATCAGGTGGTTTTGCGCCCGTCATAACTGAAAATTTATTTAATTCGAAATAAAAAATAAAGAAAGAATTGTCAAGTTATTCAATCTATTTTCTTATTTGTTGTAAATTTATTTTTAAATAATTAAAATTCAAAATTGAGCTAATGAAAATTATCACATGTAATGAATTTTTATATTATAGAACATTTATTTTTAATAAATTGTATAAAAATATTATAAAAATGATATTACAATTTATTCCTATAATGTTAAAAGTAAAGTGTGTTATTGGCTATGTTAGCTTTATTTTGCTCTTGTTTATTGGAGTAATATCTTAATACGGCAAAATTTCCAATGTAAAATATTTTATATTTTATAAAATATGGTATAGTAATATTTATAATTCAAATTATAGATTTATTTTTCAGCTTGGTAACAGAAAAATGAGGTGTCAGGCGTATTGCACCAGGTGGATCCTGTGGCAATATTGGAATGCCATGAAATTGTAAGCCTTCTTGTCCCCAGGTAGAAATCTGAACTGCAGATCTTTCAACTGGACCCAAATGGGGTTTTTTTATAACTGTACTGCCGGCTAAATCAGCAGAGTCCAAAAATGCTTTGGAAATTGAATTTATTTTTAAAACTAAAAAATATAATGAAATAAAAACTTACCAATGGGTAATACAGGTATACTTTTCTGCAACGGTGTTTTAATTGAAAGTTTTAATTTATCAAAATCATCTTGTACCTTATATAAAAATAGAACAAAATTAATATTTAATATAAATTCTTTAAAATTTTTATATCCATACAAAAAAGTTTAGTTAATTTACTTTTTTTAGTTCTTCTTCAAGTTTACGATTTTCTTTTTTTTTAGCATCTAATTGGGCCGTTATAGCTTCTTTATCTACTCTCAAAGCTTCTAAAGTGGCCGTTCTAGTAATATCTACACGTTTATGTGATTCTAGTTCTTCCTTACAAGTTGACATATTATCTTCAATTTGAGATAATCTTACATGCATTGTCCTGGCATCATCTATATAACTTTTAAGTTGTTTTTCAAATAATGCTCGTTGAGTGACACATTGATCTCTTTCTTCCACACTAAAATAGATAAATAAAATACTTCCATACTAAAATTCATAATTATTATTGTTATAGATACAATTTAAAATTTTATATTATAAATTATCGTTACAAAGTTGTTGGAAACTTTTATCATACAATAGCTATAGATGCTTACCTTATTTTTATTTGCTCATTTAATTCATCAATTTGTCGAAGTAATTCTAAATTTGTAGAAGATAATGTCCACCAATTGCAAACCATCATTAAACAGATAATAATAAGAACCCCAACTAGAAGGGAAGGACAACGTCCTCCGCCAACTCTCATGCTTTCTATACCCATACCTTTGAATTACAAAATTTTATTCTTGCACATTTATATTATCAGAGATGGATTTAATGTTTATAAACTTATCACATAAATTAGTTTTCAAAGTAATTTACTAAATTGTGTTTTGGCATAATATTGGATTATTGTAATTAATTAACTACAATATATTACACATTTTACTTTTAGAAGTTTAGTTTAAGCATCATGAATTTATAAAAATTATCATTTTAGGCAAAAATAATGTTTACTTAGTTTGCTTGATGTATTTTTACTTTTAAATTGAAAAATACTAATTCACACTTTTGAAAGCAGCTAATTTAAAACATTTTCAAAAATGTTGAATAATTATAAATATATTAAAAGTTTATTCAGAAATCCGAATGCACACCTTGTCTTTGCAATTTTATTCGACAAATAACAATTCGCACTATTATTTTGCACTTCAATCACTCACGACACAGACTCACTTTGCCTCACCGCGATAAGTGAGCGCTTGGGAGCCTGAACTCTCGCTTACAATTTACAATAAGATAAAATAAATAATATAAAAATTAAATATTCGTTTTTTCCATAGATTTCTATACTATAGACAGCGCTAGTCGCGTGATCGGCGTGATAATCAAAATGAGAGTGGGAGAGCAATAGTAAGAGATAAGGTATCTTTCTCTTATCTGCTATAGGCGAAGGAGTGGGGCAGGAAGAGGAGCGAGAGATATAACATTCCTCCTCTACTATCTCTGTCCTTTTATTCTGCTTACAAGCTGCTTCAAGCAGCTTCAATCAGCTTCAATAAGACGTCTGGACAGCTGGGTATAGCTGGATTGAGGCGCGCAAGTATATAAGTCTATGGTTTTTTCTGAAGTTTGCAAGTTTTGCAGGAGGCAGAACTTGGAAGGCAGTGTTGCCAGGTGTTACCTGTATAAACTTTTTTATACATTTATTTCATAAAAAAATATTGAAACAGCCTATGCCATGCGTCAGAAGAAGAGATCGTATCAGGGCTTGCAAGTTTGTTGCAAGGTAAACCCAGTAAACCTGCAGTAAACCATAATGGTAAACATGGGTAAATGCTTTTTGGTAAATGTGGCGACGACAGGTCGTGCGTATAAAACCTCATTTATGTATAATTCTGGTATAATATGTAATAGAGAAAAAAAATGGATTCATTCAAAAATCAACGCTTGTGAAACTAGTATAGTAATTGAATTTGTCTGTATTTTGAGCATCGCATAATTTTTAATAAATAAAAATAACATGTTTATGAACATCGATTTAATAAATATTATTTTTTATCAATACAAAAATTTTCATTTTGATCTTGCAAATATAATTTTTTTCATTTGCCGATCATAAACTAAGCGGCGCATAGGCACAATTTTCAGATCTAGATTATATAAATTTAATTTCAACCTTCGAAATTTAAACAAACCTTATTTATATGGTAATGACATATATAATAACAAATTTCATAAATAAAAATATTTTGTTGTGTAGTTCACACTTCACAGAGCCAATAACAGTCGAAAAAATGACATAAATATTTTGTCTATAGACCAGTATAGACTGCATTCTTTATTATACCAGATTATACCTTTATAAATGTTTATATCTATCACTCTGATTCTATAAGAAAATCAACGCAAACTCTGACACGTTTAAATTTAGATAAAGTTTTTATATAATTTTTTAAAATATAATATAAAAAGATTGTTGTTCTAAATTTTTATTTGAACCTAATGAACTTTTAAAATATGGAAAAATGATAAAAATTGAAAATTCCTAAAATAAAAAAATCATTTAACATACTCATACACACACACACAGTACTCTTTTTGAAAAGTAATATTACATTTTTTAAAGTACTATTATAAAAAGTGACAAATTATATTTTTTAACATCTGTAGAAAAATAATTGTCTCATAATTGATTCGAGAAAATCAACTCTGGTTGATGTACTCCGAATATTCATCAGCTTTCAGTTTACTGGTCGTTTCAGTTTTATTTAATTACAATATTAATTGAGAAAAATGATATTTAATCAATGATATAAATGAGTTATGAAAATATCAAAAACCAATATTAAATTTTTAATCAAATATATTAATATTCATTTATAAAATTTATTCAATTTTAATACATGAAGATATAAAAAAAAAACAAATCGCAATAATTTAATTTCTAAATTCTGATTCTACATTTAGAGCGCGTGCGTGAATGCAGTTACATTGCATCTTGCGATACTATTGCGAATTTGCGATATATGTGCGATCAGGGTTCGATACAAACTTTATATACTAGTTACGTACATATATATATATATATATATATATATATATATATATATATATAATATATATATAGCAATATAATATAGTAGTACCTGGTAGTACCGCAGTCCGCAGTACCGGTTTGATATGGGTTTCAAATTATACCACTACAGGTATATGCTGGTATATGTATTTATAGGCTGCTATGCTATAGGTAGACTATCCGCAGCGGCAGAACCCGCAGAGCTGGCGTTGGTGTAGGCAAGTGTAGGGCTGTAGCGTAGCTGTAGCCGCGGCTTTTTGAGCACATGTAGTCAAGATTATGGCGGGATTGCAAAAATTATTAAAAATACATTGTATTACAGTGTTATGGATTCTATTTTTCACATTACCTTTTGTAATATGTAATCGACTTAATGTACCTCGAGTTCTGCTACCGGTATTCAATGACTTTCCTGTGAATTTTACTCTTGAAGTTACAGAAGGCGGTTGTTATCAATGGTAAATGTTTTTTGTATATTTTTGAAAGTAATTAACGATTATATTTAAATATTCTTGCTACTATATTTTTTTCTATTGTAAGTATGATGACATAATTACTTTGTTAAGTTTTTCAATAAATTTTGCTTGTCGTTTAACATAACCTAACTTTTTTTTTAATAATTTGGTTATACCAAATATATATCAAATACATCAAATTTTTTTTTAATAATTTGATTATATCAAATACATATCAGAATATATGTCAAATAGAATTTCAAAGAATTGTTTAAAAAGTATTCATTTAAATTTGAAATAATTTAATTTTTTTTTAATAGGTCTACTTCAAGGCCAGATATTGTACGATTAATACCTATAAATGAAGACTATGATCATTCATGCTCTATAGAAGTTATAGTTCAAACAGTTACCCGAGATCCAACTAGAAAAACTGCCATTATACTTGCAGAAGATATAAACACTGGACATTTTCTAAGATGCGATGTTATAGTAGATGCAATATTTTCATTAAACATGGTTACTACTACAAGAGAATTATTTATAGAAGAAGCACCGGAAGCATTTGAAGTTCGTGCATATGACGAGCAAGGAAATGAATTCACAACTTTAGCTGGTATTGAATTTAATTGGGAAATAGGAAATATTGGCAAGAAAGGCTTTGAAATTGGTAGTTTACCAAATAATGTCTTGCGATTTATGACTTTTCATGAATCTCCTTATGAAACACCATTTTCTGTTGCTATGCTTGATAGCATTGGTAAAACTGGAAACATGGTTTTATTGGAAGGAGTAAAGACTGGAACTACAAAAGTTTCTGTCAAAATATTATATCCTGAATACAGACATGTTCCTCCTGTAGAAGTAGAATTAATTGTTGTGGCTAATCTTATAATTATACCATCTGATGTCACTATAATGCCATTCGATAGTTTTACATTCAAAATAGTTCAGGTAAAATTATGTATTTTAACAAAATACAAATATATTATATTAAACATATGATTAACATGATTTAATTTTAATTTTAAACATTGTTAAAAAATTATATAAAATTTTATTGATGTAATTGACAAAATTAATATTTTTATTACTGTACAGGTTCATCAGGGACGTCTGGAAGAAATACGTATTCCTTCAAACCAATATTATTTAGAATCTGAAAACATTCGTATTTTAGAAATTGACAATTCAAAAGCAGGAGCTTATGCTTTAATGGAAGGAAAAACAAAAGTTCTCTTACATGATAAAAATGTTCACGAAGAATATGGTGTTGTATTACCTACTGCAACAGTAAATGTAAATGATGTGGCATATATTACAATTGCTGTTTTGCCACATCGAAGTCGTTTTCTTATTTTAGGCTATACACATGAGATTATTGTTGAATTATTTGATAGGTAACTTTAAATAATCATTATATTTTATTTTAAAATAAAAAATATATACTTTGTTCTTTCAGTAAAGATCACAAATTTTACATTGGGGAAGGTGTTGAAGTTACTATAAAAATGAGTGAAAAATATTTTGACAAGAAATTAACAACACAAAATGGAACACATGTTGTAACTGTTCCATTATTAACAGGAACAACTATAGTAGAAGCTACATTACATGGAGTAATCAATAAACTAGGCAAAAGAATTCCTATACTTCCAGAACTTAAAGCTAAAGTAGAACTCACAATTCACTCGGCAGTAACAATTTATCCACGAATTTTAGCTTTACCTTGGGATCCCAAAGTTAAAACAAGGTATATCTTTTAGTTCAATAAATTATTCTAAGTATTAAAATTAATAAGTTATGTTGTATTATAAATCATACATAAATAAAGTAATGAGAAATATATTTTTATTTATAGATACGATGTAGCTCTTAAAGCAAGTGGTGGTGATGGCTCATATAGTTGGAGTAGTCGTCAATCTTCAATTGTAAGTGTTTCACAAAATGGAGCTTTAAAAATATTACAGAAAGGAACAGCTGATATTACTGTATCATTAGTTAGAAATATAAATAATCGTGATACTGCAAAAGTTCATGTTCTAGTACCCACAAAGTTAGAAATAATACAATATAATATGGAAGCAGCAGTTGGCGAGTTAATTCATCTTCATGTTGCCTTATTTGGAGAATTATTTGATGGATCTGAAGTTCGTCTAATCCCTTTTAACGATTGTCAAGATTTGTCTTTTGAAGTAGACATTCCAGATGGAATTTTTGTTGAGATTGAAAGTGAAGATATTGAGCCCGTTAGCATTGCATGTGCTACAGTCACAATTGTAAGTCAAAGCATTGGTATATCTAAAGTGTCTGTGACATATGGTAGAAATTTGACTGACAATGTTACGGTATCAGCTTACGAGCCTTTAGTAGTTGTTCATCCCTCAAAAGCTGAAACAGTTTTAGCAGTTGGTTCATCAAGAAATATTATTTTCAAAGGTGGTCCTCAAGCATGGTCTGGAACAATGCAAGGTTATCAAAAGAAAGCTCATGTTACTGATCGTGATATTATTGAAGTTGTAGAAGAAGAATCTTCTTATGAAACTGAAATTTCTGTTTTTAAAGTTCTATGTAGATCACTTGGTGAATCATACTTAAAATTTAGTATTTTTAATACACCTATACTTCCCTCTTGTAAAGGAGGGGAAGCACTTGCAATTGTAAAAGTTATTTGTGCCAAACCTCGTTATATTTATTTGCAACCAGAATTTCGAGATGGCCAGGATTGTCCAGTGAGTCAGGATGCTGAAAGAATTGTTGCACACAGCGAAGAATCTTTGCGACTGCTTATTATTGTAAAAGATGAAGATGGACGAAAATTTGATAATATAACTAGTTTAAGTATTGACTGGAGTATAAAGCCAATTGTAAGTGCAGATATTGAGATTCCCGTAGGAAGTTTGGAAGAAACGTCATTTGAATATCAAGTTTACTTGCCAAAAAATCATTATCAACAAATTATTCCTAAAAAGTTTACTGATTCACTTACTTTAAAGGCTAAAATAACTGGCTATCAAAAAAATATTCTTTTACGGTAATAAACTGTAATTTAAAAATCGCATAATTTTTAATTACTCTATTAAATGTATAATATATCTTAATATATTATAATGGCTTTATTTTATTTATAGGTCAAAGATTTTTCCAGAGTACCCTCCTTTTCCAATTGACAATAACAAAGGAGTTGAAGTAACTCCATTGATTGAGGCTAGTGTTAATATATTCTTAGTTAATGATACCATTATCACTCCGAATAAATTGAAAATTTTAAACGATCCTAACAGTAAATACTACCTTCAAGTTAGTCAAGGTTCTGGTTATTATGATCTTGTTTTAAGCAATGAAGAAGTAGCGGATATTCGTTATGTCGAGCCAACGCGAACCATTAGCATCATTCCAAGAAGATCAGGAACACTTAGAGTTGCTCTAGTTGACCTCTGCTTAGTTTCAAAAGCAGCTGAAGTAGAAATAGAAGTACAGCAGCTTGCAAGTCTCAAGATTGAAAGTGTGAACAAGGTTGAAAAAGGAAAATATATAATAGCAAAACTTCAACTTTATGATACAAACGGATTTTTGATGATGCTGCCTGCATTGGAGGTACTCGATGTTAAGATAGAGACCGAGAATAGGTATATTGAATTAAAACGTTTACCAACCAAAGAACAAGGTAATCCACCGTTTGATAAAATTTTGTACTTGATACATGGGTTAGAAGAGGGTGAAGCACAAGTTGTATTTAGTAGTGGACAAGGTGCAAATGAAGTTCGAAGTGAAACAATGATTATTCAAGTTTTTCCACCACTTCAAATTTTACCTAAAAACCTTACAACCCTTGTTGGTACTATTTACCAAATTTCAACTGTAGGTGGACCTAAAAATGCAGAGATTGAGTTTTCTACAGATAATGAAGATGTTTTAAAAATTGATCAAACTGGAGTTATTGAAGGAATAGCAACTGGTCAAACGACGATTTTCGCTAAAGCTATCGGAGAAGATTCAAGGGGGAAGAAAGTTGTTTACTCTCAGGATCATACTGAAGTGCGAGTTATTTTACTAGAAGGAGTGAAAATTGTAGTTCCCACGCATCGAATAAAGGTTGGAGCTATTATACCTGTATGGGCCTTTGGAATTCCTGATCATTTAACTCCATTGATTATCGGTTCTATGAAGTCCCCTCTCGTATTTTCTTGGTCAACAAATGATCCAAAATTAATGACTCTTCATAATATGTACGAGGAAACTGGCATTAACGTTAGGCAAGTTTTTAAAACATACATAATTACTGATGCTTCTATTTTTTTTATACTATCAAGTATTTTAATTAAATTACTTAACATTAATTTTAAAATGATTTTAAGACTGTAAGACCAATAGAAATATTTATTAATTTATCTAAAAACAGTCGACATAAGCACAATTAAAGTATTATTATAAGATTGTTGATAAAATATATAAAACTAATTGATTCCTATATATTTATGCCAATAAAAGGTATCAAAACGAAGTAACATTAAGAGCAAAAGCAAATGAAGTTGGAACTGCAACAATTACTTTGACTGCAACAACACCTTGCAATGTCCTCGGTGGTTGCCGACTTCAACCAATCTTCAGTTCATCTGCGAAGATAGAAATCTTCGAAGAGCTGAGATTAATAAATGAGGATACTGCTGGAGAATCTTTGGTTTTAATTATGGCTCCAAACTCATCGATGAAACTTCGAACGAATCGTGATAAATTTGGATCGACTACGTATAAAGTATTGACCAGCGGACCATCCGGCGGAGAAACCGATGATACGGACGTTTTGTCATCTGTATCCAATATTATTACTATTGACAAAAATGGCTTTCTGAAATCTGGAGAGCATTATGGAAGTGGAATTATAATCGTCACAAATATCGAAGCGTACAGTACAAAGCAAATACTCACTATTGCAGTTCATGTAAGAATATTTATATTTGAAATCGAAAATAATAATAATTTATTAACTATATTTTACATTATCATTATGATATTTTTAATTATAATCCCATAGATAAAACCAATTCATTACATAATGTTATCTTTAAAATCTAATGTTCAAATTCGAAGTGGAGAAGAATTAACAATGTTGCCAAAGGGCATGGATTTAAATTATGTTCTCGAATTCTACGATAATGTTGGATCTAAATTTCATGCCGCCGAGATTGATTTTAAAACGTTATCAAGTCGCACCGATTTAGTGGCTTTCACTCAAAATGATAAAAACACCGTGAACGCTAAGTTCCTGGAAAACGGCGAGCTCATTGTAAAAGTTTACAATGAAAAATATCCAAATGGAATGTTTGATTATGTGCACATGGCCATTGGTGATGTACTTTACCCTACTAAGGTATATAAATAATTAAATTAACATTTTTAATCAATTTAAAAAAAAGAACAATATTTAAGAATTTTGAGCTTTATTTTTTTACGTAGCCTGAAACTATTATAATGTAAAATTGATTGTTATAGTCTGTAATTACGGTCGGAGATGTAGTTTGCTTCTCAATGCCTCTTTTATCATCTGATGGAGATCCTGGCTATTGGCAATCATCCTCACCGGAAATTCTGTACGTTGATCCAGTTACTGGCATTGGTAGAGCTCGAAGCTCGGGTAATGCGAGAGTAAAACACAGCGTCGCTATGCATCACCGCGATGAGGTCGAGATCACTGTGAATCCTATAAACCAAATCACACTTATTCCATTGAAGGGTAGAAATGTGACAGGGACAGAAATCTTTAGTGTACCTTTGATAATTCAAGGCAAACACGAGAGCCTTAAGGAGAATAACATTTTATCAAGAGGCTCAGGTGGCTGTAGAACACTCTCATCATTTTCATTGAATCACTATCCGTACATTTGTACTATTCAGTTTGCACCTTTATATTCAACAATAAGAGTAAAGGAATTATTCTATGCTAAACCGAGATTTGATATTACAACTGGTAAGTTATAAAATGATACTTGAAACTTTCTTTTTTAATTAATTATTTATTTATTCAATATATTATGGATATGTAGTTACTTTACTGGAATATATACATATAACAAGTTTAATTTCTACTACCGCTAAATTCGGTAAACATTGCTTGTAAAGTACCTTCGAACAAATTCGGTAATAACGGGAATCGAACTCGGGTTATCGTTTTCTTAAATTAATTATTCTAATAAGTTATTAGAACAGAGTTGCTTTTTAATATTAATACATAAATATTGAAAGAACTATAGGATGCTTTTTAAGAGTTTAGGAAATTCAATATTTTGATAACGAGTTTTTCTATTTTCTACGACCTGTAAGAAAAAAAACAAACAGTTTCAAAGTTCATTAACTACAACTTAACAAAATTCATAATCAAGCAAAAGTGTAATCATAGAAATAATTACGGAAAATCTAAAAGTATGAGTAATGCAGCAGGAGATTTGTTGCTGTGTGAACGATCGTATATGTAAAACTGACTAGATAAATATTTATAAGACGTATAACTTAAAGTTGACGGAAGTTTTTTTTATTTTACAAGTTACTAATCCTCAAAAAGTATCCTACTTCTTCTAATATTCGTTTATTAAATAATAAAACGCACTCTCCATAATTTTTTTATATTAAATTTTTAACAAAATTTAAATATAATGGTTAATATGTTTGTAAAGATTAACATTGTTATCAAACTTTTATTAGGACATGCTTCACAACGAAGCACGTAAAAGTGTACAATAATTCCTTAATTAATTAAATATTTTTATTCATAGGATATTATTACTGTGATATTATTCCAATGTCATTGCCTTCTGTAATGTCAAGTACTTTAGAGACTATGATTCGGATTAATGCCTTAAGTCGCGATGTTGAAGGCACTCCAATTGAAGTATCTTATCTTCCACCTATGTACATTCCAACAAGAGAAATAATCTTCTTTAGTTCTCTGGGACAAGATGTGCCAAAAGCTAGTCTTGAAATTTATGGCCTTCAATATGTTTTAGAAAACATTATTGTGAGTTATCATTTGTATCAATTAAATTAAAATTAATGAAATTTTTAAATGTTAAAAAAATTTAATTATTATTACTGATATTTTTTATATAACAAATAATTATGTATTTTATTTATTTTAATAATATATAGATTGAAGCACCAGAAGAAATTAGTCTTGGTCCTCGTCAATTTCTTTCCAAAAATTTAGCATCTTACAAATTGAGTTTAACACAAAATCAAGACGAAGTTCAAGGTCGAAAAATTATCGTCACAAATGAGCTCACGAAGCAAAATGTTTCGGTATGGATATTTAGATTTTGAAAATAAGTATTCGTTAGAATTTAAATAATGATAATCATCCATTCTTTTTAGCTTTTGATTCGTGTACCTAAATTTGACCAATTTCCTCATATTTCTGGTATTCATTGGGTGGATTACATGTATTTCCACAGATACGTTTTGGGAACGTTTGTGATACTTTCAATCTCATTTTTCCACTGTAAGATAGATTGTACATTTTAAAATAAAATTTACTTGATATATTGATTAATGTATAAAAAATATGACTCTTTTACAGTTTGGAAAAATAAAATGGCAAATGTAGATATGTCAGTTAGAAATAAAAATATATTTGGTAAGAATTATTTATATTCATCTTATAAATATATAGAATTTATTTAATATTTATAAAACTTTTAAAGGGAGTTTAATTCTCAATATAAATCATGATAAAAATTTTGATTTATAATTTATTAATCCTACTTTCTAATAGCTAAAAAGTGTACACCTCCATCAAAAAGGACACTTGGTTCAACAGCATTGCATAATGCATCAAATTCTTCTAGTCCCGGAAGTCCAGGAAGCCCAGGAAGTGCAGATTTATCTTTAAGGCCATTTTCTGCTTTTGAACCTGTATATGGAGATCCTAGAGGTTTCGTTACACCAGTTGTACGGAGAAATAGAACTTGCTTATAGATTATGTGTACTAGTGAATATACTTCTTTAAGTTGTTTAAATATTTTTCAGGACTTTTATTTTTTCTTATAATACTAATATTTTTTACTTTAAAACTATATTTTGAAAAGTGAGTGAATAATTGAAAAGTGAAACCTTAAACTTATTCTGTGACATTTATAATATTTATTAATAATTAATGAATGTGTATAAAGTGTAATTATAAAAAGACATGACTATACTGGAATGTAAGATTGATATCGTTAATTAATGACAAAGTGTTCATAGCAAGTGAAAGATAGTTCATTCTTAATAACATTAAAAGTTTGTTCGCGAATAATTATAGCTTATGGACGAAAGTACTATAAAAAAAATGAAGTGTCAAGAATCATATTCAAGAAATCAACATTTCAATGACTATTTGTTTGAACAAAATATAACATTTCATATTGATTTTCATCATACAATATCTATACTGAAAATATTAAGTTACTTTTGATTTGTCTATGTCAGAGTTTAAATATTGAAAGATTAATTAAAATCTTGAAATTAGTGTATCAAAAATTTGTATATTCAGTTAGATATTACAAGATTTAAACATAAAAATTAAAAAAAAATTAATTTCTATTTCTCTATATATATTCATGAGAATCAAGTAATAATTAAAATTTTTTGTTTTACAGAGTTAAATATTTTTTTGTACTTCACATATGAACTCTTTTTATTTAATTTTTTTACCATTGTATTAAAAAATCATATTCTTTATTTACTCTGTAAAACAAAAATTTATGTTGATCAATAATAAAATAATTACATTTCAAAAAAGTTGCACTGATTTTTGTACAGATTGTAAGTCGAACAAAAAGTATTTGTAAATAAGTTTCCTTATATATGAAAAAATGTAGCTTATAATAAACAAGGATTTTTTACAATAAAGTATATAAAATAAATGTTTATAAATAATATTTATTACAAAAATTGAAGTATACAACAAAACAGTCGCACCTTTCACATTCACGCAAAAAGTAATTTTTCGCACAAATTATCTAATTAAAATTATCAGTTCTGAAATAATCAATGTTTTTTGCTATTTTTTGAGAGTTTTTCATATTTACGTTTACTGGAGAACCAAAGTGCAAATGGAATTGCTAGTGATGGTAAGGTCATAACTGCAAATGCAGCCCAATCAATCTAAAACAAATATTTGTTAAAAGTTATAAAACTTTAGAAGAAGTTTTAAAAGTATTGATGTTTCTATGTTAAATTTTTTCATGAAGTTAACATTGTTTTTTGATAAATAAATTAAAATAAATTAACCAAATATTTTTAATTATACTTTGACTAAATTTCAATTTTGATTTGACTGATTAAATTTTATCTGAGTGTATACAGTGTTGTTTAATGGAAATTTTAAGTTAACAACCAAATCTAATTTTAAAATTTTGACTAATTTTTTCTATTGATTTCCAAGAAATATATTCATAAATTAAATAAATTCGTAAAAAATAACTTCACATATTTTTATATTAAAAATTAACAATTATAAGGTATGATAAATAGATCTTTAAGTAAGGTGCATTTATGACTTATAAAAGAAAATAAATACTGCATTAAGCTTAAAAAATGTTCAAAGTGTTTCTTTTATAAATTCTTACACAATATCATGTTAGAATTATGTAAATAATATTAAAAAGATGATTTTCATTTTTATATATTCATTTTTTTAGTTGTATTTATAAATATGTAAATTAATATTTGTCATTAGCTAAAATTATTTTACTCTCTTTAAATATTTCTTTTAAAATGATCTTTATAATACCTTTACATTCCTTTTTTAAACTGCTCTTTGTTTATAACTTACCACATGTGATGAAAACTTCTTATCATACTCCTTGTAGGCAGTAAAATATGCCAGACCAGGTTCGCTACTGGCTGCCACTTGTAATCTTGGAGCATCTTCTCTCCTACGGTATAAAACTTCAGCAGAAGTGAAGTTAAAGTATCCAGCTCTTCTTGGTCTGACAACAACAGTATGAGTTACATTGGTATGCGGTGGTACTCGATCTATTCTTGCATTTAGTTCACCACTGACATGTGCAAAATTATCAGGATCAAAGGAGTTGTCAGTGATTTCAACTTCAAGAGCAGCTGCACTGCCAGTATTATATACTATATACTAAAGGAATTATTTACATTAGGAATTACTAATATAACTTTATTTTAATTATATATTTAATATTGAGGAAATTATTTTAAGTAGTTTCATTCTCAAATATTCCTGTAAAATTTATAAGTAAATCAACTGAATTACCTTAATAATAACATCCATATTTTCAACCAGATACTTATTGTGAATATGTTTTGCTACTAACAAACGAGCTCCTTCATTTTCCTCCTCATTTCCGCAAACTGCAGCTAATAGTGCAGTTGCTACACAAAATAAAAAGTGGAGTTTCATCCTGAAATAAGAAACGTATTTAAAATAACAATTAAGAAAAAATAAAAGAGAGAAAAATAATATTAAAGAACGTTAAAAATAGATTCTCAAGGTGTCTGCTACATCCAAATGATAGTTGATATTTATAAAAAACGATAGAAATACACTCGGTTTTACTAAATGCATGTTCAAAAGGATAAATAACAACTTTGGTAGTATTTTGAAGGTGATCAACATTAAAATATAATTCAAAATAAGCGTTTAATCGTTTACGTATGTTGAAAATAACGAAACATCGTTTCACATGTTAATCCACATTGTAAAAATTTAAATAAGTTCTAATATTAAAAGTCAGACAAAAGTTATGTTAAAAGTTATATAAAATATACTTTTCTAAGAAATAAAAAAACCAAGAAATTATTAAATATAATTATTAAAATTTCTCCATAATTATTTATCAGATAATGATGTGAAAAATCATTTTACTTACCTGTTGACGAGTACTGACTAACCTGGGAAGAAGGTCTATAACCGCTGAGAAGCGAAGAGCGAAGCATGTGGCGCATCTGGATATAACTTGAAGTCAGCGTCGCCAACTAGTGCCACGTACTCCGATTTATCGAATTTAAAGAAATTCAAGTTCAGTCAGTCAGTCTGGTTACAGGGTTCAATCGAGGGTTCAATTCAAGCGATCAGAGTCACAACCTGATATATATATATATATATATATATATATATATATATATATATATATATATCCGCATATGAATAACAATACCTGACAATACCAAAACAACGGTCACCAATCAAACAATACTGAAATCAGCTGAAATATCAGATGATTTCATATCTAATAGAATAGGAAACTAATATAAGCTATAATATCTACCTTATACCTTTAATTTTTTAATCAGCTGTTTTCTACATAAAAAAGAATAATTTATATTATTTTATTATGGTTTAAATCGTGTTTTAATAACCTTAACCTGCCTTTATCTTATGTGATTTCCAATTGGTTAAGATTTTGTGCTAAGGAAAGTAAAAATTGTATTAAACACATAAATTATTGTTAATATGTCAACAAAAGTGTATCAGACTGACAAGGAATTGGAGACAAAAGTGAAAAAGGGTATGTTTAGATTTAAATTTTTTGAAATATAATTTTATTACGTATCTATATGCAATAAATTATACAAAAAGATTAAAATGTTATATTTTATAAATTTAATAGTTAACAATGTGAATTTAATATTTTTACAGCAACTGAAAGAATCTCTGAAAATATGCATATTGTAGCCAATGAACCATCTTTAGCATTCTATAGGCTTCAAGAGCATGTTAGAAAAGCATTGCCACCAATGGTCGAAAAAAGAGTTGAAGTATTGGCATTAAGACAACATTTACAAGGTCATTGTTATGATGTTGAGTATGCAATTACAGCAATCAAAGGCATGCAAGGAGCTACAAAGAGCTTTAACAATACATTGGACTTATTAAAAAATGCTATTTTTTATAAACAGCAAATAAAATATGAAGAGCAACGGCGTAAAAAGGCTGAAGGAAATAAAGAATCTATGTACAAAAGACTTTCTGCACACATTCCAACTTTACCTGATGATCTTTCTGATGTTGTTAGAGAAACTGCAAATCGTGTCGAGTCAATGATGAGTCATGCAAGACATTCTAATCCAGAATCTCAAAAAAATAATTAATTTGTATATCGATAGTATGATTGTGTTAGTATTATCATTGTTAAAGATTCTGTAATATAAATTATATAAACCAAATATTGATTGAATTTTAAATGTTAATAATTTAACTGATCTATATGCATATCTGTTGGCTTCAAAAGTATCATATATTTTTATGAAATATTTAAAAATAATATTACATTTATTTTTTAACAAATAATATTTTCATTTACAATATATGTTTAATATTTAAAGAAACTTATTTAAATATTGAAAATTCATGAAATGTGAACAATATAAATAGAACATCTTATCTAGAAAAATGGATTCTATGAGAGATCATTAATAACTCTCTAAAATTAAGTATTCTATTAAGCTTTATTGCTATTGTAATACTAATATAAAAATCGATATAATTTGAAATGTTTATATTAATTTATATGATTCAAAATCCTTTATGTATTTGAATTAATTTTACAGGTGCCTTTGTTGTGTTTCTTTTGCATTTTATCATACTATTCTTTTTACTTTACTATCCCTCACAATTTAGAGCACCGAGCCATTATTGTTTGGAATGTTTTCTATTATAGTTCAGTTTAGTATTCAGTTGCGTTTTATCCATCATCAGGTGCCGTGCATCAGCGTGCTCTGCTGTGAAAGTTCTCTTTCTCTCCCCCACCCCACCCACATATAATGTATATATATATATATATTTAAAATGTCGCGTTGCAATGAGGGGTGGGGAGGAGAAAGAGTCGTGCGCTGGCCACGCGTAAGGGTTATGTGATATTTTTTTTCGAAAGTACGTGAGTGAATGAAAACATCTTTAGGGAAAGCAGTCTATAAGTACTTATACACAGCATTATTGGAAACAAATATATTCAGTGATATTTGCAAAAATGAACGAATTGTGATGTGTACAAAGTAAGCGAGAACATAAAAATGCCGTGGCACGAACCCCTGATGGCCTAATGTGAATTCTTCTGCTCTTGGCACGGATCACGTCACACTTTCTCCGTCTCTTTACGAGATTCGATCTCCTTCAACCTTTGGTGAGAAAATGACTTTGATGTGTTTAATTAATTTTGAAGTGTGTGAGAGCGTGATTATTTTTATTTATTATAAGCATTCTTAATAAGAATTATAGGAAACAAGGTTATGTTATGTACTGCGTTATTATTTCGTTTAGCTATACGTTTGTCATATATCTTTACACATTTATAACAAATATAAGTAAAAATGAAAATATTACATTTGCATTTTAAGAGTTACAAATAATATTTAATATCTTTTGTTTTTATTGATTAATGTAGGTACGGTAACGAAGGGTACATTGATTGAAAATTTCTGAGTGTTTATATTCAGGCTACACATTTTTTAATGATTTTGAATGAAAAAGTTAGATTCAAGCAATATAAAGTAAAATAATTAATAGAAAAGAAAGTTAGGTATATATAATTTAAGCCATAATATTATTATTAATTAAAGTATGGGAAGAGACGTTGTATAATAGAATGAACTTATATAGGTATATAGTTCATTCTTTTAGAAGATACTTGTGTATTGTATAAGCGTAAGCACCACGTGATAGATGATATATACTTAGCAAATAGCAGCTGGACTTTAAATTTTACGTAAATACAATCTAAATATTTTATTGCTATTTACAACTAATTCAAGAATATCGCAGCACATTTTTTTAGGAACTAAAATTTTTATATGTTTACATTTTTAAAAATAGTGTTGTAGAGAATATACTTCCAAAAATAATGCTACTCCGATTTTTTTAAGAAAATAAGATTCATGTATTTTGACATTTATTTCAATTATTAGATTTCAAATATGATAAAAGGAAAACACAAACAAAATATAATTGTTCATGCTGAGAGTCTCAAAAAAGTATTAACACGCATATAAAAAATATTTGTAAGAAAAATTGTAAACTTTAAGTATTCCAATAGATATTTTGTTTTCGATTTATTTTTATTGCTGCAAAATTGATATTTTCTAAGAAAAGTGAAATTTAAGATAAGTGTTTCAAGGTCAAGTGTATGCTTATCATTCTCACCCAAAACTAAAGTCGATGTTATAAACGGTATATATCAATATTGCTGAATGAAAAGTTATAGTTCCGATAGCAAAAGTCTGTTTCTCGTTTTTTGAAAAATCTCAGCTCTAAAGTAAAAATGTACAGAATATAAACTATACGTATTTTAATAAGATACACAATTTTATTTTAAAAATATTAAAAATACTCATTATTAAAGTGCATTGAATAGACATAATCCTATAAACATATTTATGATTTACTTGCATAAGTAATTATTATGACCTTTATTATAAAAATATTTTTGTTACAATTATTCCAACGATATTCCAATTGAGCTTAAAATATCAACAAAAACATGAATGATTTGATGAAATATTATAATTATTAATAAAAAATTTTGATTGATTGGATAATCTGATCAATGGCATGTGACATAACCTCTTAAATATTTACTGGCTAATCAAATAAATGATTTTCAGATTCTCTGCTCTAAATATAGCGTATATAATAAATTTATACTTATTAAATAATGTAAAAATGAAAAAAGGTTATATGTTATTTGTTAAGCTCAATTGAATGAGCTAATATTGCTTTTTTGCGTAAAATAATATAAAACAATTTATATAAAGCGTGGATGTGAATTACCGGTTAAATTTTCAAATTAAGGTTGTTCGCATGCGATTCCCGAGCAAAAAAGATGCTACAATAATAATTATTTCCATTTCTTTTAATAAAATTTTAAAGAGAATGAAATAACTTTTTAAAGCCATGCTGAATATACTGTTTGATTTGTTTAAAAAATGCCTTATAAATATTTTTTTTCTTTGCACTAACTGTTTGTCTCCTTAAATCGTGCAAAACTTGAATTTTATAATAATATAATTAAAAATCTTTTTGAAATATAACAAGAAAAAATAATTAAGTTACTGGAAAGAATATATGTAAATAAAATTGATTTATCTAGATACTTTTAACGATACAGCTTTGTAAAATTTTATAATATTTAACATTGCCGATGTAATTACATTCACCAAAAACATTTTATAGATAATAATATTGATCTATTAAATAACAGAATCGCCATGAGTACAGAAAATTTAGTAGAAACAATAAGGTGACATTATTTTAAAAAACATACATACATTTTGAATAACAAATTTAAGAAATTAGTTAAGATTTTTAGTATGACAGTATAGAACATAGATAAAATGTCAACTTCAAATATCAGTTAACATTGGGGTTTGAACTTGATATAGTACAATGCGCTCGTGATACCACATTAAGATAATCCCATAAAACAATTAAAAACAAAAATCGAAATTCAATAAAATTCTACGATAATCGTTAATAATAAATTGTATAATGTTTTAAGTAGTTTTTTTACATAAACATATTGTGAAAAATGAAAAAACAAAAATTAAAAAGGTATTGAAAAGTTAATATGTGATCATTTTTTTTAAAAATTTGGACAAGATATAAATTAAGTCTGGTATATTCAACACATTTATTTTAAATACAAAAAATGCAATTTTTTCCTTTATCAAATTTTTATATAAAATAGATTTATAAAATAGATTTTATGAGTAAAATTGTATTAAATATTTTGAATAAAATATTTTTAAAAAAAATTGTTACACAAAAAGTAATTAGAATTGGCCAAAGACTGTCTATGATTATTTTCAATACTTTTCGGACGATTTTTACAGTTTTCGAAAAATCTTTAATTGCAAAAATTACTATAAAAATTCTAAAAAAACCATACCCATTTTTTTGGGTTAATTACTGTACAATAATTGGATCAAAAAAACTTTTCTAACAATTATGTTTTTTCGTAGGTGTTTATGACTTTTTAAATATTAATTTCTTATTATGATTTTCTTACATGTATTATAAATGAAATACACAGTTTGAATTCAAATGAATTAATTAATTAAATTTATTAATATAAATTTGAAGTACGCAAATATTTATTTGTTTTATAAATATCACTAAACTTGGATTGTAAAGATTCCTGCAGAAGAGACGTAAGACGGTCTTTTCATGTAAGTGATTTAAATGACATTCGCAAGGCACTTAATTTAATATTGAATGAATTGATCAATAAGCTGTAATATGCTTTTTTATAATTCTAAAATATACAAATTATACGGTCTTTAATTTTTAATATTATAAATGAGAAATTGTTGCCTATTTTAGTAAAAAAATTCGTGTAACTCCATAACTAATGATAAATTATTAAATGCAGAGAGAAAATATTTCTTATCTAGAAAGCCTGAGTGAGATTCCCTGATATATGCGTAATTTGCTATTTATGCACATTTAAAATCTTTTCAACTTAAATAAACATACCACAGCTTAGATATATTTAAATATTAAAATGTTTCATTAACTATTCTTTTCAGAAATGTACTACGTAATTTTAAAGTATTAGTATATTATATTATATTAATAACAAGTAATTTGTATGAGTATATTGGACGTAATCAATTCTATATTGGGATTATTATGAAATTTTTCATATATTTCAGATATTTTTATTCATATTTAATATTTATTGATAATAAATTTTAAGAGAATATTATCGAAAATGTTGAATCATTTTTTAAATTCTTTAAAAGATAGTTTTAAGTTTATAAAGAAAGGCATAAAACTTTATGCTTCTAATCTAAAATATTTTTAAAATTTGTATACAATACTTTATAGGAAAACGATAATTTATTGTTAAATCTATGTCTTAATGATGTCTAAGTCTATCTTTCAAATGATCTATTAATACGAGACATTATTGACATCTATGTAAGTGATGTTAAGATTAAGATTAAAATCAATAGTTAAACCTGTCCTACAAATTTCTAAGATTCTCAAATGAATCTAAGAATAAAAGACGTATCATACACATTTTATTTTATCATAAATCTTGTTTTATCAATGCAGTAATCAATGTTACATAATTTGTTACTGTTAATATGACGAAACAAATGGCAATAATTTATTGCATTTCTTCAGTGCACGCTAATTCATTCATTAAGGAGTATAAAATATAATCGGTACATCAAGTTAATAAATTCCAATAAATTTGTAATTATACTGTTTAACGATAATACATTTTCTTTCGAAATACAATAAACAATGCATCACTATAAACATTCTAGAAAATGTGAAAACGAATTTTCTTTTTTTCATTTTAAATCTATATAAGTACATTTATTTATTTATTATGTAAATGTGATTACATCAGTTTAATACCACGAATGGAAAATGCGATTGACAAAGATTTATCTATTGTAAATTCTTTAAAAAAAATTATTTGCGTCAGTTTTTGCTAGAATTTATAATTACGCATATTATAATAAAATAACAACAATATTTTGTTATCTAAATGTATCAATCCTGAATCATTAATTGAATTTTATATTCTAATGGATAATTTTTTTTTTATTATACAATACTTTACTTCCAATTACATTGGAAGTTTATTTATATGAAATATTCGAAATCTTGTTGAAAAAATGCATCCATCTTAGATAAAATACAATTTTGAACATATTTATACACTGAAAATCATAAAAATTTATAGAGATTAAAATAGAAATATTATCTAGAATTTCATTTGTTAAACCAATATTGCCTATTCTGTATACGTCGGTTTGTTTGTATAGCTATTGATGGTTTCGACATTATTAAAAATTGTTTGTTAAAGCTTATTGCTAGATTGTCTTTAGGATATAAATCAGCTCGCCCTTATGAATAGAACGACGTGTATTTCTAATAAAGATCGCCTGAATGTGGACCGCCTCGTAAACCCACTTGTAATAAGGAATTGAAATATATCTTGTACTAGATCGACAGACTGAGAAAACTCCAGGGTATATTATGTTAGTGAAAGTAACAACTTTAGTAAAAATATGTTAGAATATTATGAAAAAAATATTACTTAGGGGAAATTAAAAAAGAGAAGAGTTGTACAAAATTGTATAAGAGAAACATAAAGCGTAGCTTCCTTGGTCTGCACGCGAAATATTAAGGTTCGGGGGAATAATCGAAGACACGGTCACATTGAAAATTTGTAAAATAGAAGGAATAAAACTATAAAAGGATCTCTTTACCACATGGATCCAGAAGTCTTTGATGTGATCCAGTCATTGATTGTTCGACTCTCGCATAAATGAGCTCAATTTTTTTGCAAATCAACGTACGCCTCACTGCCCTTGACAATTTTTGAAAAGCAATAGAGTTTCTAAAAAAATAACGCACCTAGTGTAATTCTATCTTTAATAAATTCGTATTTTAGCAAAATTTAAATTAGAAAATAATTGCTCAATCTATGTTTTGTAATAATCAATCAAGCTTCAGAATATTGAATTAGGATAAAAATATTTCAATAAATGAAATTTTTGCTCTATTTGAATAATAGGAAATTTGAATTGGTTGTTTTTGACAAAGAGAGTATCTGCAACTGTGCGTCATAGATTGTTTTGACAATTTTTTACCTTTATTTTTCATAAATATTTATCGATATTAAGAATCATGCTGAATGAATTCCAATAATATTTTTAACCATGTTTTCCATGTAAGTTTAAAACAATCAAGTTCGATTGAAAGTATTTTCAACTGATTTCTATAGTTATATTTTTACAATTGGAAGATGCGCACAATTTAAATTTCGTATTTCAGAGTAATTTGGAAGATTTAGCAGGGGATAGAACGGTTTTTTGCACGTTGTGGACGTCCCTGATGGATAAACTTCCGGAAACATTAAGCGTAAAGAATTTTTGAAAAAATTCATACGTATACGCATTGTCATGTCACTGATTATATGAACTGTTATTCAGAAAATCGTTGATACGAATACGGGGTGTTCCTTCTCTTCGGATGGATACAATATCAATACTTAGATATACGAACCGGTTCGTGTTTGTAAGGAGAGGCTTAAATATATGGGCGCCTTATTTGGTCCAGATTGAACGAGGTAACTGGGAATTGCTTTCAAAATGAGGAATGTTTTAGGACCCAGCGCCATTACACATTGAAAACAAGGCACTTTCTCACTTGCTTGCGCTTAAATTAAATTTGACGCTTTATAGTTGGAAGATGATGCTGAATGAAAATTAAGTACTTTTCGTAACAGGACAAAAAGTAACTAAATCGATAAAAACGGCTCTAATAAGCCTATGTCTACAAATGTGCAGATTTTAAATTATTGTCGATTAAAGTTAGGCTTATTTTCAAGCTTTACCCGATGACCGTCTGTACAGCTGTAATGTTTTTAGAATTGGTTTGAACTTTAAGTCGTCAATAACAAAGGAATTCCACAATTTGCATGGTTTGGTACATTAGATCTTTTTTTCTATTGAAATGTTATACTTTCTTCAAATCTGGCACTGAAATTAGAATTTATAATTAAAAAATTATATATATGTATGAATGTATGTATATATTGAACTGTATTGCTAATTGTCAGCGAGGAATTATATAGCATATCTTGGGAATGGGAAGAGCATTAGATCCTAAATCTTTATGAGGCTGATTTTGGAGTTAATCAGAGATACCTCGCTTCACCCGAACAAAATCCGTCACCCGAGTCCGATAGCGCGTCGCGCTGCAACACGCTGCAAGCGGACGTAGACGCGTATTTAGATCGCCCCAACGTCAAAGTCGCAGCTTCAGTACGATATTTTCGTAAGTTCCACCGTGAAATATCGCTCGACGCTATCTATCCACCCGAGACATTCGCCTCACTCGCTCGTGCGTAAAATGTCACGCGCGTGGTAAATAATCAATTTTTCGCACCAGGGATGAAATCTTGCTGTATATTTCCGATACTTCTGCTGCACGATTTTTGCACTCGTTAATAGAGCTGGGCGACAACGAAACATCAAAGATTATTATAAGAATCAAGTGTAAGTCGCACATTGGAGAGATCATTGACAGCAGCTGAAAGTAATATATATATATATATATATATATATATATATATATATATATATATATATATATATATGCAGGCTCATCCTGATCATGTGCGTGCGTTACGTCGCGTCAGGAGACGCACGAGCGCGTATGGGAAGGAGTACACATACACAAACACACATATATATTTACATATATACATATAATTAAAGACAGAGTGCGAGGATGACCGGACACTCGCTTCGGTATATATATATATATATATATATATATATATATATATATATATATATATAATGGAACGATCGGCCGCGAAGGCCGCCTCTGCTATATACGCGCGCATGCATTCTCTCACCCTAATCACGATTTGTCTTTTTAATATAATATAGCGGCGCGTATGGAACACGCGCGCGCGCGCGCGCGAGCCGCGCAAACGAATCGTATAACTTTAAAAGCTGACGGAAGGAGGCCAGGGCCGAATGCGCCGCGATGATGATTCCCTCGCGGGAGGAAGAGAGAAAGAGAGAGAGAGAGAGAGAGAGCGCCAGATAAAGATGCGTGAACTCTGCCGTGACTCTCCGATGCCCGATGTGTATATGTTTGTTAATCTCCGGCAACTGTATAAGTGTACGTGTACGTGTACGTGTACGTGTACGTGTGTGTGTGTGTGTGCGCGCGCGCGCGCGCGTGTGTGTGTGTGTGTGTGTGTGTGTTTATATATATATATATATATACATACCATATACGGTGTAGCCCGAGGTGCGAATTATTGGCTTTTATTAAGCGGTATACGATTGCGCGGCGATGGTTCTGCGAACGCGAGACGACGGCGATTATCTCCCGTCGATACCGATGCTTGGAAATAATCTTCGTGTATTCTATAATAATGAAGAGAGGGTGCAGAGTAACAACTTTGTTGTATACATAACAAGTGTCACGTACAGCAAGCATACATTTACGTCTGCGAGTTCAATTATGATTTTTTATTTATTTATTTTTTCAGTTATCCATTTTGTGTGCCTGCGCGCGTGTGTATGTGCGCGCGCGCATGCGAGAGTATGAGAGTACAAATGCGCATCCAATGATCGCCGTTGAAGGTCGTTGCTTTAACGTTGTGTTTTCTATTTTATATATCATTGGGGTGTGTATGAATTTGTGAAATGATGATAGATCGATGCGCCTAAAGGTCATATGGTTAATGCGTTGGCGCAGTGTTGTTTTTACTTCGTATTGTTTAGAAAAATAAACAAACGACGGTTTCTTTTTTGGTCTTTTAAAACATATACCGAAAATTCTTACAAGGGTCGTCTCGCCAATTATACCATGTATTATCGATAGACTCGAGTAGAATTACTGTCAAATCTGCGTCATATTTACTCTATGCTTATTAATCTCCTGAATTTTCACGAAAATGCAAGAGACCGAAGAATTTTTGGTAAATTGAATAAATATTGCTCTTTGTCCAAAACAAATTATATATTGCAACCAAGAAGATTCCTGATCAATGCTATACATGAGCACACGGGGTAATCGATTTTATTGTAGTGCAAAAGTGATTTACACAGTTCCGACGTGAGTGACGTGACCGTATACCAGTACAATGTACAAGTGGTACAAGTAGCGACTCGCTGAACTTTCAGGTCAGCCGAGAGATGTCTTTAAGTTAGAAAGCGTCAATAAGCGCATCGTGGAAACTATGCAGGATTTAACGAGGATTAACAATTGTTATTTCGATAAAACAATACACGGATCCACGTGTGTTTAGTCATCATAACAAATTTTCGTAATTTCGATTACAAACTGCTGTCTCGTCCGTTACATTCTCCAGATTTAACCCCCTTCGACTATTTCCTAATCCAATGACGAAACTAAAGAAATGGCTGGACGATACGAGATTTGCTTCGAAGCAAGAGATCATTGCTGAAATAAACACGCTTATTTTCCAGACCTCAAGGAATCCTATATTATTTACACAGGATAAATATAAATTAGAAAAACTTTATATATTAAATGCATGTCGACTTGACAGGAGATGACGTAGAAAAGTATATGAAATAATTTTTTCCCGAAGTAAAGGTGTTTGCACTTATCAAACTATCCTCTCCCAGTTGAAGTGAATCGAGCTCAACTCGAATTACTGAATAATTGGATGAAACCAGTCTTAAATGTTTTATAAAGAAAAACTATAGAATATTTTGAGAAAAAAAATCAACCTGACAATAGTACCTATTACATGGGTAATATATCTATAAATACGACATTTCATGTTTTTTTTTTTAACAAAGTTTATTTAACTATTTTATATAAAAACTGATGTTCTAAATAAAGAAAAAATTATTAATAATGTAATTTTTTAATTTTTGATTGATATTGTTCATGATACATTATCTCGATCGGTCAAAAAAGATATTTAATTATCCCTGTTGAAAATTGAAGTATGGTACTTTCATGATTTAAGGTTAAATCCGACAGTTATGGAAAATAAAAATCATATCGGTAAGACTTATAAAATCAAACGGAATTGAAAGTTAATAAAAGCAATTATTCCATTAGTTTTTATAGATTATTATAGTATATATTAAAAAAAAAGGCAAGAATATTTATTCTTATAGCGTCTCTTTGACTTGGGAGTCGCGCTTGAACCGCCTCAAGAAGAGCCATTCATCATATAATACCGGCTCCCTTAAAGCCTCCCATAAATTTACGACACCTAACGGCATTCTTATAAATATTGACTAACGATCATTGATGGATTATAAATCTTGAAAAGTTAAAAAAAAAGAACATTTTGTACTCTTACTAAACAAAGAGCGAATGTCAGATAGAGAAAGTGAAATGTCTTAAATGTTGTTTTACGTGACCGATGAAAAAAAGATTCATATTTTCAGTTATCAAAATTCAAAAGCTTTCTAAAAAATAAAATTATATTTCAATGTAAGGGGGGAGAACTGGATACTTTTTACACGAATATTATTATTTATTCAAAATGTAAAAAATTTCAGCATATTTACGCCCGTTACATTGATGGTAATATTTATGAAAATTAGTGTCTTTGTATGGAATAATAATTTAAGAAATTTTGCAACATTGTTAGGAAATATCGAAAGATTTTAATTAGAATTAAATTCTCGGGAAAGAGCGAGTGGGAAAGCGTCTGAATGTACAGATCGTAAATTTAAAATAATGATCAAAATTATAAGATCCATGTATATATATATAAATTAAACGGCTACAGCAAACTTTGTTTCACCTTCCGTGGCGAAGCGAAGAATTCTCATCATATGCCCTTTCATATTTTTTTTTGCGAGTTAACGCGTATATATACCAAGCCAACATTATATTATTTAAGGTCCAAATGACCATTATACGTACGAAAAAAATAATGATTTTAATTGTGATCGAAGATAAGACGAATTAGATAGCAAGAGAAAAATCAAGCCAAGATTAAAAAGTATCGTTTAATGCAGAATTTAATGAAAAAAATTAATATAAAATCCGTAATCGCGGAAGCGTTCCTTGTGTTCGAGACACAAAGAGAGAGAGAGAGAGGAGAGAGAGAGAGAGAGAGAGAGAGAGAGAGAGTACTTTGACCCCGGGGAATAATTTGAAGGACGCAGACGCAAGGAATGTCCCGATGCTTGTATTTTTAAGGAATTCCTAACAACGTGAGTCAAGCGTATTTCTAAAATTTCGTAACATTCGACGATATCAGCTGATTTCTTGGATAATCGCGTGTTTTCGTCTCTCGCTGGCGCTCGCCCAGGCTCGTTCTCGCTCTTGAAAACAAAATATGAATGTAAGTGGTGATTGGTAAAAAAAAAGTACAAATCTCATGAAAACTCGAAAAGATATATACAGAATGTAATATTTACCTATAGGTTGTTTATAGTTATATCTATAATTTTTAAATTTTAATATGATCGCGCCACTTTGGACTTTTAAAAATTATAGATACAGATATAGGAAAGGCAGGGTAAATGCTGTCTATGTTCCTTATACTCTAAGTCTTCTCGTTATATGATATCGATTGTTTATATACACTTTCAGACGCTGAACATCGTGTAACCTATATTGTTTCATAGTAAGCTATATGTATCCATTTTAGCATCTCTTGCAGAATTGTTTCAATTTTAATAAAAGATAATAATGAATGGCCATGTAAAATTTCTTTTTTTTTTAAAAAAATTAGAATTTCAATTATTAAAAAAGCGATAAATTAATTCTAAATTAAAAAAGTGTATTTTATAAAGCAGCTTTTACGATTGGTTCTTTTATTTTGTCGAAAATAACGGGGAAAAAAGTAGTTTAAAAGTGAGTGCAATAAATTAACAAGAAATTTATATTCGCCTAGTATTGGATTTGTTAAAAATATGAGATACATTTTAAATCATTCGCAAAGACATTTTAAAGATAAATTTCTAGTCCGAAATCAGTTATATCTATATAATACGTGTAAGACTTTTCGTTAATCTCTACTTTTACAATCGATAAAATTAATAAAATAACATTATATAATTAAATGAATGCAATAAAAATTGTTTAGTTGGAACCAATATTCGTTTTCGAATATTTACGATAGATCATTTTTCACTTCTTTTATTAATTTTTATTTCAATAAATGATTTTTTTTTTACCGAGATCGACCTGTACATTTTCTCGAACGAGACGCGCAGATGTCACAAAAGGCATTCAGGACACTATGTATACCATAATGGTAACGGTACAGGTTTTTTTAAATCTTTTTAAAAACTTTCATTTTCCAAAAAAATTCTTGCATTCCGAATACTGGTTTAAAAAGTTACGAAACAAAAATTACATCACAATTATATATACTTAATTTTTCGTACGTTTCAGAAATTTTTTATTGGGAATTGAAAGTAAACGACGAAATTTAATGAAATGCAGCGCGATTCATTGTTTCTTTCTTTTCTGGCGATATTTCAGATTATTTCCATAAGCCTGCGTTGATGGAAAGCAAAGTTCGTAAAGGTGCGCAAGATCGCGCGCGCTGCAGGCGGCAGTTGTATAGTAAATGTCGCCGGCACAAAATATTATTTTAATGAAACCGCAAAGCGTCGGCAAGTATAACTCTGTAATACATCATCGCCTCGTTCTGCCTATCAGTTCAACTTAGTGCATTACTTCTCATATTACGTACTAGTTAGATTTTTTCATTACGCGTGCTTGGAATTTTTTTCTCTCGCGTTTATATATGATTGATACAATTTTATTATATATTTGCCTTATTGACACTGAATCCTACTATTTTTTCTCGATTTCGAACGATCTACTTTATATGCATTATTATTATTATTATTATTATTTTGTTTTTAAATATCCGAGTGTTCATACACGTGCGTCCTCCATCCCCGACATGTATTCCCATATTTTTCCTTTGCGATTTATTTAGAAAAGCAACACCGAGCGCTCGGCGTCGACGTTCAATCCCCCTTTAATCCCAGTGTTGCGTAAAACAACCTGCCTCGATGGGAGAGATTTTTCGTGTACGCGCCTTTCCTCCCCCCCCCTCTCCCTCTCTCTTTGTCATTCTAGAGCGAGAAAAAGGTAAAACGAGTACATTGCTTATACGATGCAAAGCTAGAAGCGGAGTCGCGCGTTGCTCCCCCCCCCCCTCCCTGCGATTCCGACGATCGCACCTGGGCCCCGACTAACTTGGCCTTATATACCGATTTACATCGGTGCACGCATCCTCCAGCCTCTTGAGCGATTATCACCCGAGGCGCGAATCGTTTCCGTTTCACCCTGCCACTCGTATCTTTATTATAGATCTCGGTAAGATTCGCGTGGCAAGGATGTTTGAAATCGGTGCGATAACGGCTATTGTTACGCATTATTTCATCGAAATGCCATCGATAAATTATCTTTCCCACGGCATCCTCGTTCAAACGTCCTTTCCGTTTCATTCACACGCATGGACAATTAATGATAATTGCAATTGTAACGTGCGTCAGTCGCTCGGCACGCCCATGATTAAATTTCGCTTCTTCTTTCTATTCCATGTATTTTGAAAATATTTTTCTCATTTTTCACATTGCGCACTATTATTCCTTCGGTCTTTAATCATCCGTCTCGGAATAAATTTGAGGTGAAATCATAAAAAAAAAAAAATTGTCTCGAAACTAATAATTAGCATTTACGAGAGCTCTTTTCCTTTAAGGAAATGTTATATCAAACCCGCGGCGGCTCAAGAATCTCGATTTTTTTTTTTGTATCTTCGGCGCGTGTACAGGCGCGTAAAAAGAGAAAGTGGATTCGCCGTTTGGAGATTCGTTCTCGTATATATACAGGCTCTTTTGATTTTCATGATTTTTATTTTTACGCGCACAACGTGTTATTTTTTATTTTTTATTTTTTATTTTTTGCTTTTTTGTTTCTCAATCTAGGAAGTGGACACGGGGTGATTATTGTAGCACTGCTTGGGTAAATTATGAGTATAACGAAGGTGATACTAGGTGTCAAAAAATATATTTAAAATATCGATTTAAAATCATTAATTTGAGCACGTGCTAAGCATGACATTTTAAAAATTTAGCTGCGAAGAATAATTATTCTTAAGAATAAAGTTACTAGGACGCACTTCCATTGACTAATTTGATCTAATCTCGCGAGTAAAATAGTCCGGTTTAAGTATCTAAATAATTTCAAATCTGTTATAGTTTTGTACCTCGTGAAGCTGAGGTTACTTGCACTCGTAGTGACGAGCCCAACGAGTGATTTATAGGGCGAAACGTACACTACAATTTCTCTTCTTTTTATTGTAAATTTACATCTAATTATTTTTTATTATTTTAAACATTTATTATTCTTTATACTGGGAAGAGCATAGTAGACAGTAGAGATCACTGGCATTTCAGTAAATATTTATTTTTAACGATATTAACGGTCATCGGTATCATATTTCCAAATTATTTTTCAATAATTATTATTCTTATCGTCTGGTTGTTTTTTGTTTCTCGCGCAAACTGACTAATAGTATTGCATGTACCCGTGAAAGTTATGATACAAATTGAGCGTGTCTTAGATGCTGTATCAATCTGTATATATATATATATATATATATATATATATATATATATATATATATCAAATTTTGATAATAATTTTGTAACAATTGCCAAGTGCTTTGGGATGATAGTTCACAATTAGCATAGTTCGATAAATATAATGTTCGATTAAATGGGTAATGCGCCAAAATAATCAACTAAAAAAAGTAATTAAATATTGGATCTGATTCTTACTATAAAACAATTTTGGTCGTATCGAAACGATTGTGCTAGGAATGAATTAAACAGTGGTTTTAGTAGATTTTTTAAAAATTTTCTCACAAAGTCACGCTCAAATCTTTTTCTACGCAATCTTGAATCAATATTATAGCTCATCAAAGATGTTTTATAATCGTGTCTAATAATCACCGATGACAATAGTAAGAAAATACTTCTCTAACAAAGTTTTTATTCACATTTGACCAGATGGTAAAAAAGGAAAATTAGGTTATATATCAGTTTGCGTTGGTTCACGATAAAGCGCGATAAGTGCAATAGAACGTAACTTTGCTTTTCTCGTTCCTGGCTAAGTGAGAGTAAAACTATGTTAAGAGAGGTTTTATATGTATCTTATACTATTACCGATTATTATTATTATTATTATTATTATATACAAAAGATTCTTTTTTATGACGAGCTCGACTTTAAAAGTATTTTTAATATGTAACATATTACATATTACAGCTAACATCTTATTTTTTAATCTTATTTTTGTTAAACATTCTCATACTTTATACTTTATTGCTCGCATTTCTGCAAGACTTTAA
>JACCIC010000014.1:3332500-3335000 GCA_018907035.1 Sycobia sp. Sy_11
TGGCGAGAGAGGAGGGGGGGGAGGTCTTCAGAGGACCTTGCATAATTATATAGTGAACAAGGCTATTATACAGAGCATCGCGGATGCGATTATTGATTATCGTTGTAATTGACACTGTCAATCGTATATAAAAAAAATTATTGGATGCAAATGGAGAACGATCCTTTTCTATTCGGAGCTCTTTAATTCACTGCTGTGTACACGTATTTAAGTGTTAAATGTATATCCCCGCCCATCTTCTTATACGTCTGAGAATTGAGAGTATTGTTAAATTTGATATTGAAATAAAATAACAGAAAGAAATTCGGTCTAATGAAATATCATTTGTCCGAAACTTCTAAGAAATAATAAGGCGCCGGATTAACAAAAAGTGAGTATTTACACTGTGACCTAAGATGCTATTGAGGATGTTTCTTTTCGAAAAAAATATCTAAGAATAAGATTTAATTAAAGAAAGTGATAATAGCAAAAAAATATAGCATTTGATCGTGTGTTTTGTCAAAATTTCAATTCGGAATGATCATTAAATTTAAATCCAATTTTTAAATATATTTAAAATATATTTTTCTATGACTTTGAGTTTGGACTGAGTAATAGTCTCGAAGTAATTTAATTTATACGACTCGTAAAAAACGTATATTATAAAATCATGTTTTGCAACAAAGTCTTGTTAGAATTTCGTACCTTTCAGTTTCATTCCTTTTATAAAATACTAGTTTTGTTGGTTTTTTCTATAGTATTTAAAAGGAATTATGAAAATCCACGGAATATCATAATTATGTAATTCCACTTTAATATGACGATTATATGAAACTGGAGAGCAAAATTATTAACGCCGAAAATCTTTGTTAAAAAGTACTTTACTTTGTTTGTCGTTCTGCGCACTTTTTTATGTGGAAAATCGATTCGTAAAATTTGAAAAACTGAAGGGTCAGTGGTCCAGCAGCTCGTTCGAAGTTGTAAATAGAACCGTGTTGAACAAAAATTTCAGATACACGGTTAAAGATAAGGAGACACAGAGGAGAGATGTATAGAGAGATATACAGGGTGATATATATATATATATATATATATATATATATATACCGAATAGTTAATATCATATAAAGAGACTTGTATAACAAGGTTCGTATAATTAACATTTACGGAATAAATAAATTATTTACAATACAACATTTTTCTTTGAATTGAACTTTATTACCAGTTCGGTGTTTAACAGTTAGTATGTACACGTATATTTGTACGAGTGTCATTCAACTCTCGAAAAATAAATTTAAAAGACTCACGCATCTACTAGAAACTAAATAGTGATATATACTTTTCTCTGGAATTTACATAGAATGTAACAGCTTATTTTTGGACCCTGGCTATCCTAGTCGCAGTAGACGCTGTCGTATGTGGAGTATATGTTTTAAAAATTTAATACGATATAGAAGGAATTTCAACTTTATCTAGTGTTTCATACAGGATAAAAAAATTGGATTTACCGAATGGCCATACAATATTTCTGCGTAATATTTAGACTTGAAAATCCAAAGTCGTCGTAGATGCTGAATCTAACCCTCCTTTGTCGTATTGTAGAGAGTTAAAAATTCATACATACGAGGTTAAATAAGTACATATCCATGTTTGAAAATAGGTGCAGAAGTTACTAAGCATAACGAACATTACAATTGTTTATAATGCCACCTTTCAAATAAAATTATGCAATGTTTAAAAGTAATCATAGATGAGGTTTGATTTCATAACTATTTGGGTGAAACGTATTTGGAATTCTTCGATACGATAGGAAAAGAGCTATCTCGATCCATCATTAGTTTTTGGTTTTCGAACATTAAAATGCGTGAAGGAATAAAAGCAAAGTTGGGTGCTATCTATCGACATCTTTCACCATCTATTACAAACCATAAAATGCGAATTCAATGGAATGAAACGTGACTGCACTTCTGTTGTCGATGAAGAATGCCCCAACTGCTCGACTGACTGGATCAGCGAGGAAATCGTTAAAAAATGACGTGACTCTTGCTGACTGCCAAACGAAAGTGCGTGTAACAGGCCTGCCATACAGAATGATAGTTAATGTTTTACTCGGTACCTTGGGTTTGAGAAAGCGGTCAGTCCGATGTATGCTTGGGTTACCGCGATTACTTACGGGAGAATATAAGCAAACAGAGATATTCATTTCGAAGTAATAATTAGACTACTTGGATGAAATCTGGATCCATTATTATTCTAAGAACGTGGGGAATGAAACTGAGAATAATTAACCCTTACCTGAACGTCTTGCGCACCTTCTCCAATGAAGTCGACGCCTTATACTTCTTTCACATACCCAACTAACCACTTGAGCAAGACAGCCATTAGAATACGTTGCATGACTGTTAGTCCTCCATTTCTTAAAAGCCCCCTTCGACATCCATGTACGAAAAAAACATATGCAATGTTACCAGAGTTTAAGCAGCAACCAAATCGATGAATTTTGTCTGAGTATATATGCTGC
>JACCIC010000014.1:3340000-3357500 GCA_018907035.1 Sycobia sp. Sy_11
CTCTACGTCTTCGCATACGTATTTGGACCATAAGTACATATATATCAAGAGTGGGGGAGAAATACGTTATTCCGTTGCCGAGATATTTTTTTTAACCTCGCGTATTATATACGCTGTTTTGGCGAGCGAGTAAACGCGCGCGCGTGCAAAAAAAACGAAAATATCTTTTTCGAGATTTTTTATCAAGTAAAAGGCGCTAGACTATATAATTGTGTTTATGATAATTCCCCTTCCCCTCCCGCTCAACCTCCCCCCAGCCTTTGATGCAAATAGCAAAAGATACGTATCTTTTAGCCTCCATTGTTGTTTTGTATGGAAATGGTACGGGAATTATTTTATTTTTTATTTTATGTTATTTTATTTTTTTAGTTTTTTTTTTTTTTTGAACCCGCGCAGATTCAAAGCCATTCACTAATGAGAGAAAGCAACGTTTCTTTCCGCCGCGCACGATCTTCGCTGGATTTCAGTTATTCTTTTGTTTGATTTCACCGCGCATCTATGGTCTCGGGTTCTCTCGCTCTCTCTCTCTCTCTCTCTCTCTCTCTCTCTCTCTCTCTCTTCCTCTCTCTATCTGGATACGTCTATTCTTTTCCGCCTGTCTGCTTTACTTATGAAAAAAAACGGCTATAATTCGCTGAGCAGCGATTGCGATCTCCTTGGATTTCATTCGCATACCGCTGGTCGTTTAATTATTCATCGTCGGTCTTTATGAGAATGCAAGATCCATCGCCGATCGCCTAAGTACGAGCATGCTTGTACGTTTATGTATAAATTTTGACGGGTGGATGCTTAATGTTTTGGCGATTAAATTTTTTTTTTTTTTTTCTTTGATACTTAAGACAAGACTCCGCGGTCATGACTCTCGACATAAACTTCGATTCAAAATATTGTGAATTGAAGCGCGCATAAGAAGTGAACAGGTGATATGTGTGTCTACCTGTACACACAAAGAACTGTGTACTGTGTACACACAAAAATTAAATATTTCCGATTCGGCTAATATTATTCTTCATATATATATATATATATATATATATATATATATATATATATATATATATATATATATAATCAATAACGTGCACGTGATAATATATTCGAATATGTTGCGCGCATTGCAGGTCCGCAATTTTTCCGTACGATATGAAGTGCACCTTTGTAAATATCTTTCTATATATTCACACACAAACACACACTTACTAACTAATAGAAGCGGGAGATCTCCCGCTGTATTTTTTACAACGAGTCAACAGCGAGTCCTTGTAGGGTTCCGTGCAATATTCCTTTCGCCTTGGGAGGCCTGGGGAGAAATTTCGTTAAGCGGAGCTAATTTCAAATGTATATATAGACTGTGTTGGCTCATCAGTTGCGCGCGAGCGTGAGATAAAGACAGATGGGCCGGGGAGGGGCCAGCCGATGGTACATCGCCGCAAGCACAAACACACACACACACACACATTCATACAGACGCGCGCGCGCAATATATGCTAAGTGAGTTTTTTAAAAGAAATTTCAAAGTATTTGAGAATTTTGTTTTATGAACTCGATAACACAAAATTTACACGGTGACGAAGATCCGCGTGAAGTTTGAGTTTGATCCACCGATACGAATGAAGAGATCCGGCTTTCTCAAGATCGCGATCGTCCGTCAATTCGCGGTTCATTGGATGAAAGTGCTGATCAGCTGGCGACTGATTAAATTGACTGATTCGCTATGATTGTAAAACAAGCGAACAATAACATATTGTTTAAATTTAGAGATATATTAACTAAATATATGTAACTAGTGCGAGTAGATATTAACAGATTTTCGCGCGAAAATGCTGAGATTCGTCCCCGTCACAGTTTATACAAGATAAACGAAATATTAATTCGTTCCTATGCTTTGGTAACGGAATTCCGTTAAGAACAATTATTTTCATTAATGTCGAGATTTTGTAGAAATTGAAGGTTCGACAATATTTTCAAAATTTACAATCTGTTTTGTGCTTTATTAAAACTGGCGGCTTGCGATAATGCCTTAAATTTGATCCTGCTACGACATTAAATTATTGAAAAATGATCACGAAAGTGGTCTTAAGTGTTTTATAAAGCACAAATCATATGATTCGGAGGGACAATGGATCTATTAAGTACACATTTTCAGTCATTCGCGCTGAAAAAGTAACAGTTAGTATATACCAGGAGCATAGAATTAAGTGCCAGGGGTAATATCTTCTTCCTTGCATCTATCAAAGCGACCAGCTCGTTCTTAATAATCATTAGATTTGTATCAAATCAGAGTAATTTTTCTTTAGAAATTTTTTCGAAAGATAATTGGCTTTTAAGATAATGCTGAAACCAATTGTTAGAAGTGCTAGTTATAAATTACAATATAATAATTAAGTTTAAGACAAATTGGAGCAACGTAAATTGGAAACTCGTATAGATTTCAAATGTTTCATTTATATTATTAATGATTTGTTTTCTAAATTATTTTCAAACGATATTCGTAACATAATCAAGTATAAATAAAAGTTTCTACGATTTGAATCAAAGTTAACCGTTTAAACCGATGGGTTACTGTCGGACACATAAGCAGAAGAAGCAAGAACATATCCCTATAGTATCCGTTTCTTATGTCACACATTCAAGGCCCTTAAATTATCGATACATATTATTTACTTACGCCATATCGGTCGCTTCAAAAGAGCATTAAAACATCACGGTTAGAAAATGGGTTTGAGGTTAAATCTGGCAGTTGTCTGTATAAAACGAAAAATTAATATTTATAAAGGCTTGAAAAGAAAAAGCGTAGAAAACGTAATTGATCAGTACTTGACAGAAGTTATTACAGTAATTTTCATGCATTAATTCAGTACGCGCGTAAATGAAACGAAAAAATTAATTAATTATATATATATATATATATATATATATATATATATATATATATATATGTATATACATACTCTTTGACTCAGTAGTCGCGCTCGAACGAGCTTTAAGTAGCTGTTGGAATCAAAGTAAGTGGCGAGAGATGGACTGAGACTCTATAAAGTTAAGTATATATATATACATTATGTGCCAGACGTCGGAATTAACAGTGAAAATCCAGTGTATGTTTGTACGTGTAATTATATATATATATATATATATATATATATATATATATATATATATATATATATATATATATAAGGTATGTACAGAACGCGAGAAAACCTTGAACTCGTCCCGGGATTCCCCTGGAATATATATATATATATATATATATATATATATATATACAATGCGCGCGAGCGCACGGAGGCGGCTTTTCATATATTCAAGCCGATCGCTATACAAGGGGCAGCAACGCTCAAGGCCCTCCTCTCCGATGCGATGCGCGCCGTGCAATCTTATTGTACGTGTATATATATGTGTGTGAGCACTATATATGACAAGACGCGCCGCGCTTTGGATGCAATTTGATTTTGATCATTTGTGAGAAGCGCAAGAGCCGCCGAGCGTCGCGACCGTTGCCGCCGCGCAGTATCGCTGCAACGATACCTCTTGGCTTTGAACTATACTATATATGTATATATATATATATATATATATATATATATATATATAAGTCTCTCTGAAGCTCGGTTCTCTTGTGATGTACTTAGGTGTATATGCGTATGCGTATATATAATCAACTCGCTGCGACCGCATATATAGCGCGATTACGAGAAAGTAACGCAGCGCGGGCATGCACGTACATGGAATATTGTCCTGCGTGCGCGAATGCCCGTTGGTATATATATATATATATATATATATATATATATATATATATATATATATATTATACATATGCATACATACATGTATGCATGTGCGTACGTGCGTACGTGCGCGTGAGCGATCGCCGTCTATCTCTCTCTATCTCTCTCTCTCTCTCTCTCTCTCTCTCTCTCTCTCTCTCTCTCTCTCTCTCTGTCTCTCTCTGTCTCTCTCTGTCTAGCCGGTGGACACGGAAGAGAGTACAATATAAATAAAAGAAAAAGAAAAAAACAAAGAACACGCTCCTCTGCCGCAGTCGCCATCCCCGAGTTAATATACTAATTTAATTGCGAGCGAGGCATTGGAATTTTTTTCCCTCCTTGCCGCGAGAGAGTGACGCGGACGAGTGAGGGGGCATACCCTTGGCGATGCGTTGCGCAAATTCGCGGGCATCAACCACGCGAGAGGAGAGGGCCTGGCGGTAGGCGCCTCCGCGTCTATTGCGGATGATTATATATATATATATATATATATATATATATATATATATATATATATATATACATTTTGGCGAAAGTAGTATAGCGCGCGGCCCAAAAGAGGTTTTCGCGCTTAAATTGCTTCTCACAGCTTTTATTTGACCGAGGTGCGTGCGCGTGCGCGCGCGCATGTGTATGTGTGTGCGTGAATAGCTCAAGAACACAAGAACACATGTGAAAGTTGCGGACGGTCCGCAAATTTGTGCGGGTCGTTTGATTATACACATATATATTTAGGTAGACCAAAGCTAATGTTTTTAAGAGCTAGTGGACTGTGTATATATATATATATATATATATATATATATATATATATATATATATATATATATATAAATCAGATTTTAGAAAAAATATCAGTGTGCTAAATCCGAATGCTAATTATCGTTGGGAGGTTGCTGCTTTAATTGTGCGGTGCAACATATTTCGCGTTTGTTTTTCAAATGGGCTAAAAAGATAATTTTATTTATTATTATTACTTCTATTTTTGGCAAGTAAACGAAATTTAAGTTGCGAATTTTAAGAAAAATTATTTATTTTTATATTATTATTAATATCATAGTTATATGTATAAGATTAGAAACTTAAAAATTTTAAGCTTTTAAAAGAGTTTTGGGTTTATCTCTAAGAATACGTAATTTAAAATGAAACATTAGAAAATAGCGAAAACTAAGCGACTTCAGCGGAAAGAGGCCAATAAGAGTCTATTGGAATAAACTGGCCCTCTTCTAGTCCTCAGTAAAGCCCCGTGTGCGCATGATCGATTTCTTTTTAACATATGGACAATATCTAATCCTAGAAAAATTTCACTTCTACGATTCAAAATCCATCTAGAAGTGTGTATAAATTTATTGTTTTTTTTTACTTCAACTCTTAGACCCATTCGGTTAGCCCAGTTATTCGGATAATGGCTTTCGTTTCATTTTGATTTTGGGGATATTATATAATGTATCGCGAAAGGTCCTCAGAACAGTCCAATTGAAATCTCTTTAAAAAATAGATCCTTGCCTGACGAGCTCCATATTAATCGACCTAAAATTAGGTCAATGAGTCGAGTATCCTCTACCTATATTAGCTGAAAGATTCATCACTTGAGTTTAGTCCTTCGACCGCTTGGCTTTCGTACTATTCAATGATATAACTTTCAAATGGGCACCTTATTTAAAAAATCATTTATATGTCATCTTTCGCAGAAAGGAAATATATAACTGAGGAGAAATGATATGTGTGTGTGTGTGTGTGTGTGTGTGTGTGTGTGTGTGTGTGTGTGTGTGTGTGTGTGTGTGTGTGTGTGTGTGTGTGTGTGTGTGTGTGTGTGTGTGTATGTATATGTATGTATGTATGTACATATGAATATGATAAATAACGTTAATAATAATAATGAATTACCAACTATATGATCCTAGATTATAGATATGACTAGATACCCTAGATATGACTAATATGTGCACGCGTTAAAAATGATTTTCCGACAATGGCAAGATTTTCCTCAGCATTGTTTCTATTAAAAGAAAACTCTTTCTGCTCGTTACCTCTTGGAATATTTATTTCGCGGCGATACACAGTGCCTTCGTAATTAGAGAAGCTGAAGAAATACTCCGCGCCTGCGTTTGCCCGTGTCTGTGCACGCGTTCGCGCGCGTTTGTCGTATGCGCGTGTCAACTATATATGCCAGGCGTCAATCATCGCAGTGGCGGAGAAAAAAAAAAGCAATTCTCAAAGCGCCACTGATGAAACGGTGCGCGCGCGCGCGCGAGACGAATGGTCTTCTTGATTAAACCGAAGTGTACGGATTCCTGTACGTACGTATCGCGATTCAATTGAATAAGTTTGGCGATAATTTCGATTAATTTTTTAATATTGCAATTTATATTGGGAAAAACATTTGGATGTGGGTTAGCGGTACGGTATTCAAAGGGAATTCGAAAGCCTGGTGGATTGTTGCTTTTAATACCTTTCCAGGTCGCTCGATGAATCTGGCAGAGAGCTTCTCGGCAATGTATGCGACATAAATGCAAGTAAAGGTCACGATCATCGAAAATTTGCAATAATTTAATGTTTATACCATAGATCATCGGCCCGTGGCAGTGAATCGAGTTGCTATTGCTGTATTCCAAATCGCTTTCTATAGCCACCGTTGGCCATCCATTATTAAATTCTTCTTCCGAGCATTACGTAAGATCGTTTGGTCATATCTCGAGATTTTCTCCAGCTGGTAAATTCACGCCTTCCCCCGCTGGATATACGGATCTTTAAAAATCGAACCTCGTGACGTTTCGGCTATTTGAGACTCACACACGCATATATACATATACATATAATATACGGGACGTCAGATTTAAACAAAGGTGCGGCAATATTATTTATATAGATATTTGAAGTGCGTCAACGCGGGAACGGAGGGCGCTCATGGGACACACCTTCGAGCAATAGAATTTTTCAGCTTAATGCCTCTCGCGCATATTGCGCAATTAAATTAAGCATATATTTTTCATTATTATTATTATTATTATTATTATTATTATTATTATTATGGCATTTTTCGTTTTATAGAATTCGTACAAATTTCATTATTTCTTCGCACATTCGTGTTTTATCATTTATATATATGTAGATATATATATATATATATATATATATATATATATATATATATATTTATATATACACACGTAAAACACTTCGATGTATAAATAGTATTCGCTAAACGATTGGCTAGTGCCGAGATCGTCTCTATAATGCATCGTGCATTTTAATATCGTAATATCTTAATGCACTATTTCAAAAATAGCATCTATAATGAATTTTCTCTACACCGAATGGCACTCTTTTGAAAATGTTTGCTGTAGCAATCAAATCATTGCAATATATAAGATTTTTTTTATTGTATTGTATTTTTTTAAATTGTTAAACAGATCTTTTTAAAATTATCGTAGGTGAGTAATTGAATGAAGTGGTATTTTTGTTAATACGTTATTTCTATATGGAAATGATTTGTTAACATGCGAAAATATAAAAGAACTTATTTCAACAGAAGACACGGAAGCCATACTTTATTATTATAATGTAAAAAGCAATACGTCTATCAAGTCTTGTTTGAAGTATTTTAATTTTTCTGCTCCATTCGATAAACAATAACGTATTAATCTTTAACAATGATATAGTCTCTTGGCTTTTACACAGTACATACTTGATATAATTAAATTAGAATCGTATTTACGTAAACATCCTATCCACAAAATAAAAGCATCAAGTTTTATAGTGAGATTACAGCAGCTTTTAAAATGTTGCAACGTTGAAGACACGTTTGATTCTCTGTTATGTTATGTTTATCAGTTACGTTAAGTCAACAAGCATATTGGAAAATAAAAATTATAGATATTATTACCAATAAGCTGATTTAGCAATGTTCGATGACAACTTTTATGGTTACATGAACAATAATAACAAAAATGACAAAGAGTATAGTTATATCAACAGTATTTTTAATTGATAAATGGCATACGCACAATTTGAACAATAATATTTCCGCAAAAACGTATCGAACTGGGCTCGTAGATCTTTCCTTCTTATATCGTAGAAACAAGTGTGCACCCACATAATGATGGTATTGAGCTCATAATACCGATCACTGACCGTACTTGATAGTAGTCTTTCGTCTATTTGCGATACACGGCTTTCAATCAGAAAATAGAACATAAATCTTTAGACTGACTGAATTAAATGTCGCTTCTTTTGAGAGAACATTAGAAATCTGGTTTCGATCGATTTTCACGTGTGCGGATATACAGGTAAATTAGATTTTATTTTCTTTATAAAAGGTTAGAATTATGTTTCCTCAGCTGGCATTTATTCTAAACTTAAATTAATGTTTGATTTTTTTTTAATAAAGTGACATCATTGAAAATAATAACTTTACAGAGATTTTTCTGATAATGAAAGGTTCGCAGTAGCTTTTGTGGTTATTAATTTTTTTAAATTAGATCATTTAGAACATCAGTCCAGGGGCGCTTTTTCATTGCGAACGTTATCAGCTAACTTAAATACAATGTATAAAAATAGATGGCTATAATAATTTTTTATTGTTTTTGTTCTTTGTTATTGGTGGTCCATTCTAGAAGTCATTTGGTATTTCTGAGAGTCCAAAATTATTTTTATAAAAAGATTATTTTTTCATTATAAACAGTGCTTATTCTAGACATTGCGTCACTATGTTATTTTTTTATTTAGTAGAAGGTATATCCTAATATCCAATCATTCTTAACAATATTCACAGCTTACAAGAACATTTTTTGTCCACGTTAACAGTTACTAGTGTCATTGTAGGAAAACTTTTACAAGAAGAAAGACCGAGGTATACGCGACCTGGCTCTTCCTCGTTATGCTTTCCGATATTTTCCGGCTACTGTGATCGATGTTGTATATGGAATAATCGAGCTGGCTGTCCTGTTTTGTATTAGAGCCTGTGCCTTCTGATGCAATAACTTTTAGAATTGCTAAAGTCGTACGAACGGGGCATATACGTCGCATCGAACTCGGATGCGCGGCTCATTTCTCTCAGAAGTTGGAATTATTAAATTAATGTTTGATTTGGCTTCGCGCAAGATATCAATTACTTCGGTTAATTAATTAGCGTTGAGAATATATGTATATGCGCTTTTACATTCGCGGTTCGTAATTATTCGATTATGCCATTTGCGCCGTACGCTTTGCAGTTCCAGAGTTGATGATGTACCTTGCGGTCGTCCATCAGATCGAGCATTAGTTAGTCTTCATTATTCTCCAAGAGTGAAATTCATTCTTCTCCAGTCGCAGTTTTGTCCGATGGGAAGAGATGAGAAATGATACTGATGTTGAATTTTGCGATAGATTGCAACTGATTGAGTTTTGTTGATTTTAATTTGTATTTCACGTCCTATTAATGTATAATTTCATCATTATAGGTTAATAATTATAGACTAAAGATACTTTTGCTTCAAGAATGCAAACTATTATTAACTAAATTTTAGACTATTTCGTTGCATTAAATAGGAGAGAGTCATGTTTCAACGTAAGCGAGTGTATCAGTTCCATATGGTACTTTCGGTAACTTTTTTTTTATATTTGACAATAATTCATCTATCCCAGATAAAAGTTTAATATTATTTTTAATGCTTTTAATTAATCGAGAGAAGATCGGAATTATTTTTTATTTTATGTCTATCACTGCACAATCATTTGCAAATGTTGTCTTTTTCTAATCCTTGCTTCGATTGTTAACAATGAAATTTCATTTTTTTATTTTAACGACTACTTCGTACGCATTAGACAACTTTTCATAGCTTATATTAATGGTATCCTATAAGTTATTATATCAGAATATTAATAACATTACCATTTTATGGTACACAAAAGAGTGTATCAGGAGTTACTAAATTGCTTTCGATTTGCTATAGAATGAACGCCTCCTAAGACATTTCTTCTTCATACCGCACACAATTATAGGGTTTTCCTACATCGCCTACTACTCGATTAAAATATTTGTCATTAGCCGAGTCGGCTATTTACAATATTTGTGATAAGTTTTCACGAAGTTTACGCTGTATAAAATAACAAAAGAAAATATTTCTTGGTACGATGCATTTATTTTCTACTTCCCATTCAATCTAGATAATACAATAATCAAATACTATTTACTGGCATTTAATTTGAAATAGTTTCATTTTTAAACTAATCACGTTCTTATTTACGTCAAGATCGCATTCACAACTAAGCAGCCTCGATTTCAATCAAATAATAATAGCTTCCCATTATTGCAATATCGAGTACTCGTTTAATTCGCCTTATTGACCGCGAAGTTGTTCAAGATATAATCAAGAGTAAATCCTTCAGTTTTCGGAGAATGTGCTGCCTTTATTAGGAAGTATGTAAAAACAAAAATTAAGCCAGTTGACGCATATATATATATATATATATATATATATATATATATATATGTATATATATCATATACATTATTAAAATTGTTAAGAAAGTTAATTACGGAATATTGAGATAACAACGCGTTACACTGGACTTACAAATATCCGTTACCGGCGACCGCGCTCTCGACCGCGCGAATGAAGATGTCCAGCACTGCCCGTCGATGCACGCGCTGCGACAGCTAAATAACACGTGTACTTCCGTTAAAATTGCCACCCGCTGGAAGTGCGGTCTTAAATTATTTGGTTAAAGTAATGGACCGACCGTTAGAGTGGCCGTCAATCAGTCGCGGTCATACGTAGAAATTGGATTTTCGGAGCGCCGTATACTTTTGAGCTCCACGAGGTCAACGGCCCAAAGCGAATATAGGTCATTTTCGTTACGCTCTCCACACGCGCGCGGACTTGCGCGTCTTCTCTCTCTCTCTCTCTCTCTCTCTCTCTCTTTCTTTGCTGACCTCAAACAATAACCGAAGAAGGTAATAACCTTTGAGCCTTGAGCGTGAGTTTAGGAAGAGTATATAAAAATGCATTTATACTTAATTCGAGCGGCTTATTTTAATATTATTCGATAGAGGGTATAAAATGGCACCCCGATCTGCTTCTTGGTCTGACGCGTCGGGTTGCAATTCGTTTTGTAAAAATGGAGATAATCTATTGAAATTTCGAAAATTCCTCAGATAAATATAATTCTTTTGCATAAGATTTATTTAAGAAAAAAAGAAAAAATCTCTTAAGATCATCATCTCGGTAAATTAGAGTCAAAGGTACATTTTGCTTGCAATAGATTTTTCCTTTTTTTTTTTAACGAAACTATTTATGCTAAAATTTAACCGGAACATAATGTTGAAATATACGTGGCATATGCTAGTTTCAAAAATTATTTTGTATTATCAACTTTTGCATGTTTATATACGCATTCGAGGAACGCAATTTTTTAATTTGATCAAAGTTTTTAACGAAGATCAGATCACACATTTGCCCTACATACGCTACCGATATACGATTGAACACGGTTTCAAATTAATTTCTCTCTAATGTCAAATATATCGGATGAATAAAAATATATCTAAATTTTCATCGAGCCCACCATACGTGCGTTTCTATAACTTTCCCCGATTTTAGAATCAATAGAATGATCTAAAAATACGCCGATTCTTTACTCTATCACACACAGGCAAGTACGCACGCACGCACAAAAAATATACAAATTGGATTGCGACAATTGAAACTGCAGCACAAACAAGATCTCGTAGTTCGTCTCGCAGTATATATAGACTAAAATAATCGATTGACCGCCGTGCGATCAAAAAGTCTCCACGGAACATCAATTATATAAAATTCGCACCACGCGGCCGTGAGTTCATAGAACTTATATATGCATGTATATATATTTTCGTGAACTTGAGGCCTCATCAGCGCCGAGCGTATCGAAGGCCTTGCCGATTTTTCGCCGACGCGCCTCGAAGAAGCGACAATAAAGCCGTTATTAAGTCGAAAGGTCACAGATCTCCTCGCCCGACGACTCGGCGACGATGTATGCCGTGGCTTCTGATGTATATAAAATACGGTGAACGATAAATATATATATATATATGTATATACACACATATGCATACATGTATGCGTGTAGTATAATCGGCAAGAAGTCGCGGGAGCGTATACGCCGGGCAGTAGCGCGCTCGGAGAGGACCCTGACCTTGCCGACGGAGGCGCTCCGCGACCTTCGCTTTTAATCGGGGAGACCTGAATAGCGTGCAGTCAACCCGCGCGCGGCGCGCCGACCGCACCGCGCCGCCGTCCACGCCGGGCGCGTCGATTTGGCGTTTTGGAGCTTTTATTATAATAAATTAGCCAGTGATTAATCACTGACGACATATGTATGTATACGTAATACGCTCGTTTTGCTATCCTTTACGTCGTTTTGGCTAGCGTATAGGTATACTATATATACGTTCAGTATAATTTGCGTCTCGAGACACAAGAAGTTCGCGCGCGTTCGTGTTATGACCCTTTCATTGAGACTGATTCGTCTCCATTTTTTAATAATAATTTTTATAATATGCAAATTTCAGTTAAAATTACGAATCCAGTTAGGTGGATCTGAGAAAAGTTTTCTGTATTTTTATGCAGAAGGGATCTGGGGTTAGAGCTACAAGTCACTGAATACGATTTTTAGATTTGACCAGTGATGTTAAAATCGTAATAACCAACGCTTCGAAGCTCTTTACTTGGGGTCCAGGCAGGGTGCTTCATTGTAAGTCTCTTTACTTAGCACGTCCAATTAAAATGACCATAACTCTGGATGGAGTTTTCCTTTTACTGTCCAACGAAAGAGCATTTTGAAAAGTTAGATTTGCTAAAACAATTCCGTAAAGCATGTAAACCTATTGCCAATAATGTTCAAAAATGCCGTTTTTGAGTACGTTACTGTAAATCTTAAAATATTATCACGATATTCTTCGATTCTAGGAACTGATACGGAATAATACGCCCAAAGTTATATTTAGGAATTGACATCCAGTCTCCAGGACTGAGAACCTTTGATTATTTGCAGACCTTCTGCGTATAGTAATCTATCTATTATAAATCTCATCAGATTTGTAAAATTTATTGGAAAATAAAGATTATCTGTTTATAAAGGATAATTTTAGTATCAAAAAACATACTTGCTCATCATACACATTGGTTAAGACAAATAAAGATAAAGTTTCTTATAAGGTTAAGGTTAACGATTCAATTTTTATTTAGTTATTTTATTATAACAAGAAAATTTGGGTCAATATTTTCAACATAAATTAATAGTAAGCTACTTTTATAATATCTTTAAAAGTATATTTTCTAATAAATATGAAAATATAAAATTGAAACTCAGTATTTACGGCTTGATATTTTCATAATTGATGGAGACAATCAATAAGTCAGCTAACCTATTCGATTCTGTGCGTAGGTCGTTAGAAAATTCGTCATCTCAATTCTTTTTATTTGAAACTTTTTTTGCGACACAAGTTATTATTATATCATGCAGACGTGCAATAATAATAGTACTAATATTGGGTGTACAGCTAAGTTTCTAGCGTTTGTCAAAAGATGGCGTCACCAGTGGATCCTGGACATAAATGTCATGTGTTATACTTGTAGGTTATGTATCTGTTAATAATTTTGCAGCGTTATATTTGAGCATTTCTTTCGATGTCGTTTAGTTTATCGAGCAAAATCATTGCAAACTTCCAGCCAAAGAGACGACATTAGTGGATAGCGCAACTTCTATTCTTTAATATGAGGAAAAGTGTGGATGAGGTCTATCTTTTCGGAAAGTTATGGGTTGGAATCTATTGGTGAATGGATGTGCCTCGAGTGGTTTAGATGGTTCAAAAGTCGTGATTTTGAAGGTAAAGACAAGGATCGCTCTGGAAAGATGAAAAGTTTTGAAGACAAGAAATTAGCGGTTTGCTGGATAAGGAGCCATGTCGGATTCAAGAAGAATTTTAATTCAAATAAAATCGAAGAAAAAAGTTATAGCTTCCGATGGACGATACTTTGAATAATGGATATGTAACCGTGTTTCTGTAATAAAATCTCAAATTTTGAAAAAAATCGCTGGAAACTTACTTGTATACCCAATGTTATTATCGAAGCGCGCAGTTTTATGTCTGGGTATATAGTTTAATCAAAATATACGAGACGAGTCTCCTTCGTTGTATATAGACTTCAATCATACCACGATTTATCCGAAGTCAACTGCATTGAATCTCGATTCTTCGAAGTAAGCCTGAATTATATAAAAAACAGAGGAACTGTTATTTTTTAAGCGTGTCAAATATTTACCATGGAATAAGAAGAAGTTATAGAAATCTATCAAGTTTAATTAATAAAAGTTTTTTAATTTATCAAAGTCTGCTAAAGCATGTCAAATAATGCATGGAAACATATAAAAAAAAAGTATCATAACATATACGAAAATGTGTACGTAAAAGTCTCATTTCAATCAGGTTTTTGAATATATTTTATCGCACGTTTGTACAAATGGGTACAATTACTCATTAATATAATTACTCGATGGGGAACGATTATTAATGAAAATTGCTCTTATGTCATTTTTTTTTTTACGTTGCTTTTTAATAGTGGCTTTTTAGATTCTACGGAGAAGATTATAAACAAAAACAGACAGTCTGATTATGATATATTTATAATTATATTATTTTATAAGGACTGAATGACCGATAAAAATATTGGTTATATTATTGAAAGATCATATTATATGTTGACTTACCTTCGTATCCATCAACATAATTTAATATACTTTGATATATCCTCTGATAAGTGTTGATTTTGGTAATATTTAACATAAAGCGTTTCGAGGAAGGTTGTAGATATAATGCGTTTGCATGATCTATTTTTCATATCGTTCAATACTATTTCGTAAGATTTCTACTGTTAAAGCAGAATAGTATAATAAAATAGAAGTACTATAATAAAATTCTAAAATAGAAGTACTATAAATAACCGTAATATTTATTTTTTTTTCCAACATTCTTTAGATGTTTAGATTTATTGACTTCTTTAGATTTTACGACGAGTTTTGATGCATTTCAAATTTTATTACTATTATTGAGTCATTACGTAATCAATGAATTTCAAAATTTTGTTTTTCTCAATTGATTTTTTAGAATTTTCTTTTATTATCGTACACAGATTAATCCAGTAAAAATTTTTAATCTATAATGATTCTATAATGAAGAATACAATCTCTTCTCTTGAATTTACAAATTTTAATCAGCGATATTATTTTGTCTGATACGATCGTACACCATGTGAAAGTATAAACAAATCCATGTTTTACAATAAAAATAACATTAGCTATAATTTGAAAATGAACGATCATAAGCAGATAGAAAGTTATCTCTATAAATATACATGAAATAGAAACTTTAAATTGGAGTCCGAGATTATATCGATGTCTGCCCATCTAAATATGAAGAGTATTCGCGCGAAACTCTCGCGCTTTGCGCTCTGTTCAGGTAGCTCGGATAATTACATAACACGGCGAATTGCTTAAGGTAACGAATACCCCGTCCTGCTATCGCGGCGGTTTTCTAAAACTAGTAAATAAAAAATAAATAAGGAATTTAAATGTTCCCAAGAGTAAGATTATTGCGCTGAAACATTGAGAGTTTGTTTAACGAAACAGCAACAACAAAAAGTATAAATAAAAGAAAGTCTCAAAATTATCTTGTCTGTAGTTAAAAATTCCTCCACTAGTAGTTTAGATAATCTCTAGATAATCTTTCAAAAGCATTCTTACCTATTTATCCGACGGTATAAGTAGTGACAGGAGGGAATTTGATTTATTCCCCACCTCCCCCAGCAGCCCTCCCACGTAAAATGCTCTTTTAATATGAATAATTTAATATTTTAATTTTTTTCCATCGCGATCCGATAATCCCCTAAAACTAATACGCGCGCCCATATAGGCCGCCGCGCTTATACGCGGCCGATGTCAAAATCGCGCGGAAGCCATGTTATTCACCGCGGTTCATTATTCTATATCATTATTGAGCAGCGACCCAACCCCATCGATAATGGCCTATGGCGTAAATAATTCAGCGCGCTCTCGCGCAGTGTTGCACAAAACTATTATATAAAATGTTTCTTTTCACAGAAATTATATATATATATATATATATATATATATATATATATATATATATATATATATATGTATAATTCGCCTAATTATATAAAGTAGCGCTCATTAAAATACAATCTGAAATGTATATAATATTCGGCGGCATTAAATCCAACGGACGCGTGTATATATATATATATATATATATATATATATATATATATATATATATAAGCTACTTTATTGCGCGGACCGGCTGTATAAAATCCATCTATAAAATTGATCCTATAGCCGCCGACTTTTATATTGTGCATTTATAAGAGGAGCTTAAGCAATGTTATGAGTTATGCAAACTGTTTTCGATATCCTATATATATATATATATATATATATATATATATATATACACTTTTCTACTGTCGGGCGCTACATAGATATCGGTTATAAATATATATATATATATATATATATATATATATATATATATATATATATATAGATGTATACCGATCAGTCGTAACTGTATGTAAGAATTATACACGAAGTCAATTGCCGGACTACATCCATAGGTGTATACGCAACGCTATATACATCAGGTGTAATTAAACACATAAGAGGAACAGAGGTACATATATAGAAGAAGTAAAGAAAAAAGTCGATTGACCAGTAGAGTATATATATATATATATATATATATATATATATATATATATATATATATATACATTAAGGTGTCATACTATATAAGTATTAAGCTCCCGTATACGGAGAAAAAGATCTGAAAACAGATCTAGACGAACTATTTGAATTTACAACAAGCTTGTACATAGGTGTGGATAAAAGGAGTAAGACTCTAATCTATATTTTTTTTATGTGTTATATTCACATCCATATAATGACCTAATAGCCACTATCTTATAGTGACTCCACTAACTTTTCAATAATTATGAATATTAATCGAAAAAAAAAACTTGAACCATATATATCGAACATTATGTTTTGGAATGCTGTTAAGAACTAGTGTGATATACATATATAACATAAAATTATTAAAACAAAAAATGTAAATTTACATTGTGTATAATGAGGAAAATTGTCGACAAGTGATTTAATCGTAATCGTAAATTTTATACGAGCCTGAAAACGTCAATGTAAAATTAATGATTACAACGAATCAACAACGACAACGTGATAGAAATTTGAATGTATATATCAGCGGAATTTCGATGCACTAAATTAGCTTTATAGTACACCCTGATCTTGCTCTATCACGTCAAGATCTCAAGTTTTCGAGTTAATTCAATCTAATAGTGTAAAAATTACCGTTTGTTTAGGTGGGTTTATGTAAAATTTTCAAAAAGTCATTACATTCACAAGACTAATAGAAAACATTTCAAGTGCCAGCTATTATTCACTTGAAAACAACTTTGAGATCATTTATATACATTAAAATTTGGTCTTGCTTTTTGGCATCGAAATACGATAATTCGAATTTTATGCAGCTTTTATCTACTCTTTTATGTATGTGCAACTCGCATTATTATCGCGCATCATTTTAACACGTTGCCAAAAAATGGTCACCATAAAACTGCATACAAAAAAAAATTACTTAAAGCTTCTAACATTACGATTTGACAATA
>JACCIC010000014.1:3360000-3365000 GCA_018907035.1 Sycobia sp. Sy_11
GTACTATTTATATCATATAGGTTATATTAAAACTGCCAAATGCACTGGGCATGAGTATATACTTTTCGATTACATAAACGGCATGAGGTTGTTAGTCGCGCGTCGCTCAGCCGGGGGATGGAAATACTTTTCTCCTCTCGCTCTGCCGATGGACGAAAATCGATAAGATGGATAAGATAAAGAAGGATAAATATCGATCAAACGGTGATTAGTTATACGTGCAATTATTTTGGCACACTTTAACCAAAAAAAAAAAACAAAAAACAATCATTAATAAGTTCAATTATTTTCATTATCCATTTCGACTAATTTCATTTCATTTGCTGGGCGAATCTTTTCATTAGCGTCTTGAAATCCGTCATATTGTTATATGCATTGTGCTCGAAACGGGATAAGAAGCACACGCAGAATTTTCGTAAAAGTACCAAATATCCATTTATGCGTCCTTATACTTTAGAGCGATAATGACTTTTTTTCATTTTTTACTAATCGATTTTTTAGCAATAGTATGTAAATTACGATTAAAGTAATATAATAATTGCAAAAAATCACATTGATATAGAACATATAAATAATTACTTCCATTAAGATTTTGAAGATTTTGTTTATTTTTAATATATATGATCACGTGTAATAACGAATAATTTTATTTCATTGAAAATTTTATTGAAATACGACGATTTTAGAATAATTTTACTAAATATTTTTAATTATATATGAATTGCGTTAGACCGTCGTTGAAAAGGTCAAAGGATTGTTGCAGTTGCAGTTCATTACGCTTCGTTTCGTGAAGCCCCATCAATCCGAAAAGGATCATTTTTAAATTGATTTAAAATAATGTTACATATATTAATTATAAAGCAAGAATTAAAAATGAATCCGGAACAGATAATAAATCGGGTAATAACAGATACAAGTTATTTAAATATTATGCAAATAGTTGATTCAGGGTTGAAAAGCAAACTAAAAAATTGTCAGTATTTTCCGAATTTTCATCGTACTTTGTGATGATTTTTAATAAAAGAGTTTCATCGGTTTCGGCAATTATTTTCATTAAGATTTTCACGATAGTTATTTTACCCAAATACAGTCGGTCCAGGTTAGTCTACTCCTATTATATACATTATATATATATATATGTATAGCAGAATAATCTCGAGAATAATTCCCCAATTATATAGAATACATTGTTAGATATGGAAATTACTATATTAATTCTTCTGTGGCCGTCGGTCATTTGTTTCATTCCTATATCGATAAATCGAAAAGGATTCTTAAAACATTTACGACAGTGCTAAGCAGTTTCAATTTTGTACGACAAACATAACGTGATAGAAAAATTAGCTTTTATCGAGTATAATTTTAAGAATAGTAATGAATAAAAATAATGCAAATTGAGTAACGTATTAAAATGTAACGGTTTGTAACAAAAAATTGTCATCTATTAAAAAAGAAAAAAAGGAAACTTAAAATTTCTTAACCACAGTCAAACTAACTAGTCCAGCCATTCTCGATGGGCCGATTCCACTAATTTTTTTTTTTTTTTTTTTTGAACTAGGGAGACATCGGGCACGACTCTATATCTTATTATATCAGCGGCACGATGGCCCAAATCCTTTTATATGTCGCATCCAACATTCATTTAAAATGAGCTCAGAGTATACTGTGTGAAGAAAAAACGCGAAATTTACTGCATATTTCATTGACTCTGGGAGAGGTTTCAATCTCCACAGATCGAGGGATGATATGCTTGATGATATGCGCGATACATTACACACATACGTGTATAGATGTACAATGTTATAATGCAATATATATATATATATATATATATATATATATATATATACATATATAAGATAAGTTATAAGCAATATCGAAGCGTTTATGGAGTTGCATAATCGAAAACATATAATTCATTAGATTTAAAAGTAATAATTCGCGTACATATATGTATAGCGAAGCTTATAACAGTACAGTAAATTTCTATATGGTTTCACAATAAAAATTTTTATTAATCGATGAAATGTAATATCCACTGCTTGCCTGCATGAAATTTAATACACACTAACTGGAAGCTACACTTTCATAAAGGTAAACGAAGCGACACTTACTGATAATTGAAAATTCATGTACATGTGCATGAAAAAATTTACAATACACAATATTACATTTAGTATAAAATAGGCATGAATTTTCAATTTTTAACGAATGTCAAGCCCTTGAAGTTTCTGAAAGTGTCTTCCAACACGTGTAACATGAAAATTGAATGTACTTTTTTTTTTTAATAATCTATAGGATAAGCAGTATCGGGGAATACGGGGCTTTAGATTCTTAAACTCAATGCCAGAGAGGCGAAATATAATCTTTCGGTCTGATAGCAGAACAAATAAAGGCTAGCGTTATTATTATTAGATAGAGAAGACATTGAAAAAATTTTAAACCACGTGTGTCAAAAGTAACTGGAATAACCAGCCCGCAGTAGTACAATGTATCAAGATATTTCCTATAAAAGATCCTCGGGATTCGTTCCCCCGGTCGAGCAGGACCAGACAGACGTGATGCTCGTAACATTTTTTCCCTTCAATTTCGCTCCCTTCCCTCATTTATTTCGAGATGAATTTTGCTCTTTGAATGCCGAGGGCGAAAACGAGACTGGAGAATCTGCGCGCGTATGAATTTCATGAAAATTATAAGATAACTTGACTCGCGCGAGAAGCAAATTGAAATTAAAACATCGCGTTTTTTCATCCGAATCGCGTTTTCGCTTTCATCATATTCCTGTAATCCCTTGGCGCATTTAATGAAACGAGCGTTAAACTGTAAGGGAACAGATCGAATGACGAACTCGCAACAATCGATGAAGACCGACTTTTCTATAACTATACACGTAAAAGTGGCGAATAACGAGACTGCAATATAGACATTTCTGGTTATTTTCGTCGCGGCAAATACGCCGCGAACCTCGCGAGAAAAAAACCCAGACGAGCAAAGGCAAACAAACTAGGGGGATTCCCCGAATCCTCTCGTTTGCAAACCCCATCGATTATATATATATATATATATATATATATATATATATATATATATATATATATATATGCACCTATCGCTGCACAAACGCAAACCGGTTTCGACCAACTTCCACATACACCCGGCTAGCCTTACTTCCGGTGTACATATATATATATATATATATATATATATATATATATATATATATATACACATACTCGATGTACATAGATATTAAAACGCGAGCGCGTGTCCGATCAAACCGGGGTCGTACCTACTATAACCGCACGCACCGTATATATACACGGACAGGAGGAGGCTCTCGATCCGGCCGTGATCCGGCCGCGCGCCGCTGCTTCAGACATCGCGCACGCAGTGGCGCGCGCGCGGGGAGAGAGAGAGAGAGAGAGAGAGAGAAAGAGCGCGCTCGCGCGCGATCAGTTTCGGCGCGACGCTTGAATCGAACGGACATATAGGCATAAAGTTCCCTCGCTCCTGTATAACTCTCTCTTTCTCTCTCGCTCGCTCTCTCTTTCCGTGCTTCCCTTGTGGCCTTCATAATAGAGTTCAGACCAGCTTCCGGATATATAGATATATTATATAGGAAGCTGCAACGGATTTATACATCGAACGAAAAAGAGGTAGAGAAAGATAGGCAGAGAGACAGAGAGAGAGAGAGAGAGAGAGAGATAGAGTGGGAGAGACCGAATTGAAGATGAAGAAAACCCTGGGCGCGAAGAAGTCACTGTGAAGCGCGTTAGTGCGGGGGATTATTTTCGGCCGGACCGCTTTACGTAAGAGAGGTAGGTTATATGTATATACATATAAGAAGAACCGACGACTGCAGCGACGACGCAGATTTGCCTAAGTAGTTGTGCCTCTTGTGTTTATATATACGCATTTGTATGTATATCTAATGAATTAGACGTTACCGGGGTTAGGGTTCGCGACGAGCGCGCGTCCCCAAGTGCAATAGGTACATTAGGAGATTTTTTACGTTTTCTCTCCAAGAGAAAGCCTCTCCCCCCGACCCCGGTCACTCCCTCGCTCTATCTCTCTCTCTCTCTCTCTCTCTCTCTCTCTCTCTCTCTCTCTCTTTGTATTTGACCGTATATTATATATACATGAGTGTGCCCGATGCATTCGCTATGCAACGGCTTGCGCGAGGGCTTGCGTTTTAGCGGTATACTTTGCCACGGAGTTCAATTCATTTGAATGCTTTGTGTTGCATTAAGTGTTTAGAAAGTATAGAGAGAGAGAGAGAGAGAGAGAGAGAGAGAGAGAGAAATTTCATGGTGACGCGGGAAAACAAACGGGGATGAGCGCCGTGTGGAAAGTAAAAAGGAAATATTTTTGTTAGACGTGGTTTCCTACATTTTGTGCGAGGCAAATAATCAACCGATTTCTATCGTTTAATAAGTGGACCACTATTGCTAATATATATAGTTATGTCGGCATAGAATAGAATTGCATCGGATGCACATAACTTTGTTTATCGAATCAACGCTAAAACGTTTGATCCGCTTCCATCGAACTATAACAACGATCTGTCAGTTGATCAAGATAAATAATTCGTGTCTTAAAAATTGAAAATCGTCTGATGAGGAAAAAAAGGCAAAGTTTTTAATTTACAATTTATAGAAAGGTATTTTTCTATGAGTCCATAAATATTCGTTTAAATATCTTGATTCTATGCATTTAAATGTGTATATATATATATATATATATACAATTAAGTACAACTTAAATTTTATAATTTACACACATAAATATATATTTAGAGATAGTGAAAAATCTGGAGAAATCCGGAAATATGGAATACTCTTAAATACGATAGGAAAAAAGTCAATTATAAATATGGAGCTAGTGTAGAAAAGTGACTCTCTCTCTCTCTCTCTCTCTCTCTCTCTCTCTCTCTCTCTCTTTCTCTATGTATATCCAATTTAGATGTTTTAGAAATTATAAAATATTTAAAAAATAAATCA
>JACCIC010000014.1:3367500-3390000 GCA_018907035.1 Sycobia sp. Sy_11
TTAATTTTTTTTTTTTTTGGTAGGCATTCAATTTATATTATAGATATATATGTATGTACGTATGGTTCCATAATACGGCCATGAAAACATTCTCGAGTTTTGTAATTCCCGTCAATAAACCCGTAGCTTCTTATCGAGCTCTGAGTTGCTGTTGGCTATTTTAGAGGTATTTTCGTCAAATTGATAATAATCGTTACAAAATTGTTCAAAGACATTAACGCTATTCTTCAATAAACATCGGAGTTCCGATAAATTCGAAGCTTCGGAGCTCCTTTATTACAGAATTGTTCAAATATTAATTATAACCATGGTATATTTAATGAATCTTTGTTTATATTTATATTATATCTCTATGGAATGATGAACATTGGCTGTTTTTGAAGATACTAAATATAATAATTCCTTCGAGAAGTAATAGCTCATGCTATACATCTGATGTATTCAATTAGAAGTGAATATATATAGTCCTTCTAATTCTTGTTTAACCTGTCATTATACATACAAAAGTTTTTCCAATTAATTTTTACAAAAACACTGTTTTTTTCTTCAATATTTATAGTTTTTTTAGCACAAGTCATCAAATTACCGTTAATTTAATTTAACTTTCTCTTTGAACAATGTGTTTCTGATTAACTTTCAAGCATCACATCGTGATATTTTGCGTTTAAGGGTTCGCCATGAATTGTCAACAACAAAAACATAACAGTTAAAACGATATTTCAAAAATACCCCGGCACGCATGTCAATCGTTCTATTTATTACGCCTTAGACGAAATGAAACGAATCTTTGATAAAAGTAGAACGGATAAAAAAAAGGGGGGAGGGAGGCATTGCTCTTTGAAAAACAAGTTTTCACCGTACAAACTACTGCGTATTTTGTAATTAGAATAGTTTTAGAACAAGTCATTCGCACTCGTGAATGTGGAGAAAATTAATGTAAAAAAAAAAAATAATAATAATGATAATTGCTCATACACACCCGTGCTGGAGCGTAGGTTTTGAACATTAATTATACTTTCCGACTAACGTATATAGATAATCCAATATATCTCGATGAATTTATTCTTTATACTGATCTATAAAATGTGATACTGCCACTATATTAATGATACTAGTAAAAAAATTATCTTATTATATACAAAAATTCTACATTTAACGTGTGCCGTTGCTCAGTATTGATAACGTAAATATAATGTTATTGCATTAAATACCAAAAACAAAAAAATCGAATCTTTCGGTAATTATACTAGATCAATCTTATAATACATTTTTTTAATCCGCACTTGTTTAATAATAAATTTTTATATCTTTCGATCGAGTTAACTACATTTAAATGCATAGAGGAAAAAAGAGTCGAAGCATTCCTGGCTCGAAACATCGTAAGCTGTTTTGCAATCAATTCCAGAGAAAAAGTTTATACACAAATTTGTTTATAATTATTTGGCAATGCACATACAAGTCCCTGTATTCTAAAATGTTCTATAAAACAATTAACCATTGATCGATAATTAGTCGATTCATAGATAACACGAACGATCTATCTAACTGTCTATCTATATATGTATATATATATATATATATATATATATATATATATATATATATATATAAATTAATCGGCTGCGCGCAACTTGTGCGTTTATGCGTAATTTGTCTGGAGAAAAGTCGTGGGAGATAATATTACGTATAACATCGATTATGCAATTTTTTTTCTTTTAATTACCCCTTCGCGATTAATTGATTTCTTATGTTACCGCCGCAATGCTGTTTATAAGCAAATATATAATAAGAGAATAAAAACGCGGCGTCGATTTAATTATTTGCACAATAAAGTCCTGTATAAAATACCGAATTTACGAAACTTTGTTTCATTTTTTCGTTGGAATTTCGAATCTATATATACATTCCAGCGATTTAAATTATTCAAGCTTTATATATATATATATATATATATATATATATATATATATATATATAAATCCATATATATTATTCGACCCTTTTTTAATTATTCATTAATACGTGAGAACTCTGTTGCATATTCTTATATGCATATTCTTCCATTTTACAACTGACTGTGATCATTTTGAGATAGAGAATTTCAGGATCTCTTGTGTGTATATATATATATATACGTTCGAAAAACACGCGGTCATCCCCAGATCAAAATAACTATGCATCGGAAATCCATAAAACGCAGCGAATCTGATGAGAAAGTAGAGATAGTACATAACTTTTGTTGTTATAAAGAAATCTAATCTTGATTACAAAGGATTTGACTTTTGCCATATAAGTCGATGCTTAAATTCTTTCATCATTAATTCACTTTGAGCAATTATTTTCTTATAAAATAATTTGAACCATAATGTTAGCTCGAATCTTTGCAATCCCATTGGATTTCAAGAGAAAAATATAAAATGTTAGCCAATATGGACAAAAAACGACGAACTTTGTTAATCAATGATTTGATGCCATTCTAACTTCGTAAAGACAAAAATTTTTTGTAAACTTAAAGAAGCCTACAAATTGTAATAAAATTGATATTAAATTAACAAAATATTTATTTCACGTAGAACTCAAGATTTTTCTTTCAATGAGTGACTAATTAATTTGTATATATATTTGAGTTAATTTTAGAATTTTTTAAATTTTATTAATTCAACAATTTTTTTGTTCGATCCTATAAATCACAAAGTAAATACATTTTTTAGAGAATCTTCAGTTCATTTCGTTATAGTAATCATATTATCCAATAGCAAATAAAAAAAACAATTTTTCATTTAATAACTTCTTTCATGCAAAAATATATTCATTGTAATATTTTAGACTATTTTGGCTCTATTGGTAAAATAATAACACATATATACTATTGAAAAATATATATATAGGGAAATAAACTATGAATATTTATATATATATATATATATATATATATATATATATATATATATATATTAATACATCTATTTAGAAACTGTTATTAACAATCCAAGAGAAATCTATCAGGAAATGGTTTAAAACTGTAATAACATTAAAAGTATATCGTATTTATTTATATATTATATATCTATATATTCGTAATTATTTATTTGATGTTATCAATCATTATTAAAAGATTTTAAAGTTTTAGAAAATTATTAATCAGATCTAAATTTTACAGTCTTGTAAAATGTTTTCTTAAAATAATTCTAATACTATAATTATTTTGGAAATAATTATATGTATAATTGTTTTGGAAATAATTTTTTTGAATCAATTAACTGATTTCAAAGTCAAATAAATAAATATACCATTCCTTTAAATAATTTATAATTTTTCTTTAACAATAACATAAAATTAAAAACTCTCCTAATCAAATATTGTTATAAAATTGAAATACAGTTTGTTTGTATGAATAAATAATAATTTCATGATTTTAATATATCACTAATAATTGCAATATAAGTAAAACAATTAATACATCGAAATTTTTCAACATTATAACTAAAAAAAATTCCAACTTAGATTTGAAATGAAAATGATTTGGACGGAAAATTTTAAGTGACCAAAAGCATAGCAAAAATTCAGTCGGGAACGACTTCGTTCAAACTCAAAGTTGGAGTCTTCTCGGCTCAAAAATGGAGTTGGAATCTTTTACATTTCAAGTTTGCGAAATATTTTTATAGCTATATTTACACATCAGTAAAGATTCTGGGAATTGCCGTATTTTCGTTAAAATTTTTTTTTTTGTTGATCAAAATCGTATATATTATGTAAAATCCTCTGTTAAAAATCATTAAATTAATAAATTACCATACATTTACAGTCCTTTACCGGTCAAAGCCGTGTCATGTACACCCGGTACAATACTTTTATTTCCTGAGTTTTACACCGTATATTCGGCATAGAAATTACTTTATTATCTTGTGATATTGTAATGTCCAATATTTATCAAAAAGTAAATATTTTTTTTTTTTTTAATTTAAAAATATTTACTACACACTGTAACTTGGAATACAAAGTAGCTTAGCCTTGGAGTAAGTAAATTTGAATTACTTCCGGATCGTTAAATTTTAAGGCAAGTATTGAACAAATAGCAGATGAGAATAACGTATCTTGCATATAATTCAAAAGCACCGTTGTGTATAAAATTTAAAATAAAATTCTACATTTATTACAAATGCATAAGTCATAAAAATTAATTGGAAGTTATTTGTTTAAACGATGTGATTGCAATTTTATAAATAATTATTTCTATAATAACATTAAACAGAGATTGATTTAACTGAAAAAAGTCTTATTAATGTGTTAGAAAATATGCTTAATTTTATAAAACAAACATTTTCATTTCAAATAAATAATCGCAGGTAAGTATTAGCAAAAAGCACTTATTGCATTTTTAATAAAAATACAATTTACAGTGGGAATTCTTTCCTTCCGCTTAAGATAAAATTGCTCGGCTAAGATAATCGAATCCCACAACTTTCTATAGAATAAATTTCTATATATACATCGATTAATGGTATAATTGTATAAATTAATAATTAAAACGAATCATCATTTATAGATAATTATTTTAATCGGAGGTCGAGCATTGTATACTGTGAGATCGGTAATTTTCACCGATTCTGCTGAAGGTTCAAATGGAGTTTATATTCTGCACAGTACATACAAGCAATTCAATTGCAAATCAAAGGGGAACAAATTATTATCGAACATGGGAATCGAAAATAACCACACACACGCACGCGCGCATACGTTTACACACACCCATACGTTTATGAAAATATTTTCTTTTGTTCTAGATAGATAATATAATGTATATAATAACGTTGGTGCATTAGCATCATTAGTCATTCACCAACTATAATCAAGATTAAGTATTTTTAAGTATGGCGTTTTAATCAAAACTGTTACGGTCTATATATTGTTCGATTATAATGCATTATGCACCTTGTGTGGCTGTGTACGAATCTTGCGAAAGCAGGCTAAAAATTGGCTCGCATACTTACTATATTTACTCTACTCGTGTGTAGAATTTTTTACTGCAACATATAATGCAGTATGCGCAACTTTGTCTTTTTTTTCCCCTTGCAACGTCGAGCAAGACTATATGTATGTATATGTGTATATGTATATATATATATATATATATATATATATATATATATATATATATATATTGCAAGAGAAATCTTTTTTGTTTGCGCTACATATACGAAGTGCCCCGTTCTACAATTATGTGAGAAGTAATTATATCAATATTGCATCTCTTTCTGCCCGTTTCCCTCGAAACCATAATATTATTTTTATAATGGGGTGATATATAGCTATTTAAATGTTGGCAATATAACGTGTAGAGAATTGTGAGGAAATCGATTAGGCTATTCAGCTGAAACTGTATATGTATGTGTGTGTATGTGTATATATATATATATATATATATATATATATATATATATATATATATAATTTTAGACCATAGATAAGCGTTGTAGAGTATTATGCAGTTACAATGAATTTACGATCTGTTTGTAGATAAAGTTAGTGCTGTATTGACATTGGGCTGATTAGTGTAACCAAATTTTCCTCAACATTTTAGCAAGGTATTACAATAAGTATAAAGGGGTTCGCTCATAATTTTAATTCATTTTTTTTCTTTGTTTTGGAATCAAAGCTAATTTTCTTATTGAGTAAATCAATTTTTTGTACCTCTCTTCTCGTTTACTGAAATGACGTTTCAAAACTGGCTTTTATTTCTCCAGTTCGTTGAAAAAGTTTAAGATATATGCTATTCCTTCGAACGTTGAAATTTATGCCCGATGAGAAATCCAATGCAAGATATCCCTGAAAACTTTATAGAAATGGGGTGAGTGATAAAGGAAGACTAGTTTATGGCCCCTTTTGGCCCATATTGCCTAATTATTATAAGAATTAATATGGATCTTCTTCTTTCGTCCCGAGCCAAACTATAAGTGTGTGTATGCGCGCACGCGTGTCTGCGCGCGTGTGTGTATGTTGATTTCTATATATATATATATATATATATATATATATATAGGATAGGCTATAAGAAAGCTTATATTTTACATATGGAAGGTGTAAAAATCCCAGAAAATTAACCTTGAAACGTTGCAGCGTTCATCTCATGAATTCCGAGCATAATTTTATACACGGAGCAGCGCCATATATAATATACAAATTCTTTCCTTTTTCCTATAACTCTCGTATAGAATCTTAATAAGCACTCGATTACCAATTCCTATATATATATATATATATATATATATATATATATATATATATATATATATATATATACACACAGGGTGTCCCAAATATGATTGTTCTTATTACCGGATCGGTAATAAGCAAAGACAGTTATATACAAAGGTTGTATATATTTTGGAAAGTTAAAAATAGCTTTGGCGAATATGCTAATATTCATCAACAAATGAGCGAATTCAACTAATTGAACTATTATTAACTGTTATTCATTTGAAAATAACTTTACGGACGCATTCGGCACTGTATGTCTGATGTACAGGCGACAACGTACACATGTTTTTCATGTTTTGGAAATTGGGATCCGAGATAACATCAGTCATATTTATAAACAACTACTGTTCTTGATCGCGGTTGTGCAGTTCATTCCATTATTCATCAAGTTACACTCAATCTTCGCCCGTTTGGATAATTGCAATTGCTTCAACGGAGAGCCAGATTACCGATTGCTCATTGGCTAATTAACATCGACACGTCTTGCAAAAATCATTCCCAACCTCTCAAATTGGATATAACCTTTATGTAAGTTTTGTCTTGCTTATTACCGATCCGCTAGTGTGAACAATCATATCTGGGACATCCTGTATATAACTGATGTCCGAGAACCTACGGAAAATATTATTACACCTGCATAAATCAGGTCGTGTTAACAATATATATATATGAAGAATGTTTGTGTATGTTGAACACTTTTATAATCTTTGATATATTTTATGGCGCCGTTTCGAATTTCGCTCCAATCTAGCATTAAGAGCATTGTGGATGTCGTTGTGCTTGCGCATGCGCGGCTCCTCACCGCCATATTTCGAAGCTGAGCGTGGCGCGAAAACGCGGCAGATAGTTTTCGTCATCGATCGGGATCGTAGGTTGACGCGCTATATCGGCTCTCGTGTAGTGTTTTTTATGCAAATTGTGTACTTGTTTCGGTTCTACAGAATTTTCTGCGCGTTTCTTAATTGTAATTTGTCGTTTAATTATATCTGGCGCAAAAGTAGTTTTTTGTATAGTTTCGGTGATTAGTGAACGAGACCCGTGCGAGCGGTCTGCGGATAGGGCATCCGCGCTATAGAAAACGGTCGCGACAGTATCCAACCTGTCCGTTAACACTCGTGGAGCGAAGGTTGTACCCGTTTGTAAGACGTTGGGGCTCCGTGAGGCGCTGAGCACTGAAACCGTTGCTCTTCAAATCCACCGTCACCGACCTCTCTGAGACAGGGTGCTGTCGGATTTATTCGAATGTTAAGTTACGTTGGCGATATTTGCTGGCGCCGTTCCCTAAATTATTCCATTGTAAAAATAGGTATGAGGAGCTTTTTGTTGGTACCAACTGCGTTAGTTTATTAATTAGTATAAGCTTCATTGATTGTATATACATATTTGAATAATAGTAATAAATATAAAATTAATCTATAGTTTGCTCGGGCTTTTCCCTCATAGTCGTGAGGATTTTTACGCCTCAGCAAGTCGTTTGTTTATTAATTTTCTCGCGAAAATCTTGTAATTTATTTCTCAGCACACAGCCACATATTCCTGGTTTCGATTAGTCGATCCTTACCACTACATTATTATACAACACATATATTTACGTATATTATAATTGTACGAAAAGTAATAAGTACATTTTCAAAGGAAAAACATGTAGGTGAACCCATTTTGGCGCTGTGCGTCAGCCAATGAGAAACGCAGGGTTCGAGTTTGGTGAAGACTTTTGCACAAAGAAATAGGAGGAGGCATCAATTGCTTTCCTTCGATAATAGCGATGAAATAAATAATTGTGTGGTCCTCGCCCCGTCCTCCCTTACTCGAACTAAGGGCGCAGCATTAGCGGGAAAGAATACGCGAGGAAAACATTGGAAAATCTTTTTGTGGACAGTTTGTTCGCATCGAACTCTACACAAGCGCACTTCAGCATGATTCCAACTCGACGCTTGTTACCGACCACGTATCGGTCGCGTAACTACATCAACCTTCATTTTACTCCAGAATTTTCACGCTTTTCGCCGACGGCGTGTAGTTAAAAAAGTATAACTTCAAAACTCAGTCGCTATCGTCCGGTTTGAAATAGAAAGGAAAGGGCCTCGGGAAAGCGTGGCTTAAATTTTATAGAAGCTTTATTTTTTATCTAGTGAGGGCGGGGCATCGAACATACAATTATTTTTTTGCCGCTATTATCGAAGAGGAGAAGTGAAGTTTCCCAACATTCTTACAATGTCTCGCGAGTTCATTGGCCCGATCGAAGATCCGAATTTTGCGCTTCTGCTTGACTATCAAAAATTGTCGAATAACGCAAAAAACTAACAATCGCTCAGCTACTTTTTATTACGAATACAGTTAAAATCTGATGAGTCATACGGGTGTGATAATATGTCCATCGGGTTCGGGGACATTTGGTATATGTAACACCTGTTACCACAGTATATATCCGTGCCATATAAAAACGAAACTGCCCAAGCTCAGCGCAAAGCATATACATTTATTTATCAATCTATGTGTGCGTATATATATGTATGTATATATCTAACGTTGTTGGCGCATTTTCCGTTTTGCAGGTTGGACAGGCGTCGGCGGCAGCAGCGCGCCATCGGGGCAGATCGTCGGTATCACGCGGGAGCGAGGATGATGAACCGGGTGTTCGAGCTGCACGGCCGCTTCTGCGCGGGCCATCCCCTCGAGGTGATCGTCACCACCTTCACGCTGACGGCCTGCATGCTGAACATGGAGACCGGACTGGCGAGGGACAGCGTCGTCGGCGGCGGCGGCGGCGGCGGCGGAGGCGGAGGAGGCGGCGGTGGCGGCTCCTCGGTGAGGGACGGAGGGAATCTGCCCGTATCCTCGGCCGGGCACTGCTGGAACGGACGGTGCGCCTCTGACGTAAGGAGAGACATGTCTATGTGCATATAGATCGTCGACAGATCGCCTCCCCCATCCATACGCGCATGATTTGACTTTTTTTTCACACACACTTTTACACAGGATTTACTCTTTATCGATAAAATCGCGACACCCGCGCACGACCGACGGTGCTCTTGTACTGTGATTAGACGGGGTTCTTTGTCGAACTCTCCAGATTTTGTTCTAAAGTTCACATGATTCTAATTACAGCCTATATATTCTCTGTGTGCGACAAGTTGGTTAAGGACTAGAAGAGTCTTTCGCATTGCAGTCGTCTAGCAATTATATCCTTTATTACATAAATTAATAAATATTTCTATTGTACTTACAGTACAATTAAATAAATTAAAATTAATACATATTAATATCAATATATATTTATATCAATACTAATACATATCAATATATAATTAATTGAAATTTATAACGAGAGTCAGACGGTTCTTGTTTAAAATCACCCCCGTAGACTAATCTGAAATAAAAACATATTAGCTGAAATAAATTTTTCATAAGTAAAGTGCAATTTGACTGTCCCCACCAATCTTACCTAATTGAAGATGTAGTCCAACATTTCGAGCTCGCTACGGCTCCTCATCGGGGACTAAATTAAACTTTATATTAATATTCTAATCTACATATACCCCAATTTCTACTAAATTAAAAATGTAGTAATTTGAATATATAATCCCCCCTCTACACAAAATGTTATCTTAATTTACTTGACTCTAACATTACGTTCACATTATTTCGATTCCTTGAAATTTGAATACTTTCAAGAGTCTCCCTTTTGTACTTATCAATAATACGATGTTCCAAAATAGCCACATTCATAAAATCAAAAGAATGTAAAAATTTCAAACAATGTTCTTTTAAACCAAAAGTAATATGTGAAATACGTAAACTATATTTATGTTCATAAATTCTCTTTTAATATCTACTTGTTTGTCCAATGTAGCATTTATTACAATCCATACAATTAATTTTGTAAACTACTACAGACTTTAAGCATAGATCATAACATTCTTTATTACATATCTGATTACCATTACCTTATAATTAATTGCACAAATATTAACATAGATAGCAACTATTTGAACAAACATTAAATATACAAACTTCATACTACGGCATAAGTATCATCTGAAAATCTAATGAACAATGAATAAATGCAGTTAATTACTGACATAACTCGTCAAATTTATGAATTTTTTATCAAGGTAAAAAATTAGTACTTACATACAATTTCTTTTAGGCAGAAATGTTGTATGGTAATTTTTAATTTTATTACCGATCCCAGTATTATAAACTATTCTATAATAATAATTGTATAATGGCAGTTATACTGTCCTTGTTTGTAATCACCGCCGTAGAATCTGAAACAAAAACTGCTACTAAAAAATCATAGAAAAATAAAAATTACAATATTCCCTCATAAATCATTGCGATGTATAACAAGGCCGGCATTACTTGTGAATCTTGAACGATCGTGGATGGCGCGCAAATCTGTGCATACAGCAAATATTGGATTCCACAACTCGTAAGCATGTTTGGAACGATTTTTCTATCCAAACTGAAATTTATAAATATCTAAACGTAACTTGTTAAATCTATACTGCATTGTACCCTATATTTTACATTTCTAGTTCTAAACTTACACCGCGCGATAAACTGATTTTAATGAAATATTTATGCTACATACAAGTGTTCTACGAATTTATATTGGAACACTTTGAGAACTCCTGCGATTTATCGGAACTCGTTCGAAGTTTTTGTACACGAAGAGATAAAAGGGAATATGTTATATACGTGAAGATATAGTCGTTGTTTTGCAATAAAACGTTCTTTGTTTTTTTTTTTTTTCGTTATTCTTGGAATCCTTTTTAAGTGCCGCCGAGCCGACATAATATACAGAGCTTATGTGTGCAGACTTTCACGTAGAGTGAAATCAGAAAGTTGATTGCATATTAAATTGTTGCGAAACAGGGGGATCGAAATACTAATCGGTATTATCGATATATTGGCCTTTTTTCTTACTTAATTTGTTGACATATATACGCGCATATACCAATATATATATATATATATATATATATATATATATATATATATATAGATATACATTTGACGACGACCACGTGCGTTTCAGCTGTAAGATGGTGTGGAACATTGGAGACGATCCTCATTACTTATTGGCCTCGGGCTAATAAAATTTGCATTTCGTGAAATAACAAAAATACCTTGTAGGCTTAAATTATTTTTGGATGCGTATATAAAAATCAACAAAAATTCAGCTATTAAAAATTCGTTTCGTCAGATAGAAACTTTGGAGTTTCAGTATTTCTAAAAAAATATTTCCATTCTTTTATTGTAAAACAAAAAGCTCATCGGTATTGAGAAACAAATATTTTTGGATTGAAAAAATTAGAAGTAGAAGATTAATGTATTAGACGTAGTATTTCAATTCCTTTTTACTAAATTCACTTCAAAGGTCGGTCAAAGTCTGTGGGGGGAGGATTGTAAATATTAAATTATTTCAAATATTAGTTAACCATGCACTTTATTAGCATACGTTTTAGATTGCTGCCAAATTGCAAGCAGATTCATCAAATGGTGTGGAAATGAGAATATGAAAAAAATTCATTTATGATTGCTGATTATATTTTTTAAAAAAATCTACATACCATGGATCGATTTACTTTAAATTTTGCAGAAATGCCGAATAAAAATTAATGAAATAAAAAATAATGAAATACAAACCAATGAATAAAAACAAAAATTCGCAAAAAATTTGTTCATGTATAATATTGTTAAAAACTTTAAAACTTTAAAACTTTAAAAGAGTCCTTGGCAACCAAGCGTTATATAAGTATAGTCGTCATCCCTCTAATGCATATTGTTTGAAAAATTTTTAAATTAAAATTCTACATCGACGTGATCTTTAATTAAAAATATCCTATAATAAATAAGATTATTGTTGATTAAATTATTGACGCTGCATCGCGATGCCATCTCTCGGTAAATTATATAATTTTGGTAAATACTTTTAAAAAAGAGAAAAATAAATAATAAAAAGAGAAAACGAAAAATATTCTTTTAGAATCATAAGTTATTTGCTCCGACCAAATACATTCCGGCTCGGCTCTTTTAATGCAAATATCATCCTTTCTGTACCGTCCATACATACACAAACACGCACACACTCACACGCACATAGGTTAGAGGATGGTAAGGGAATTTTTGAGAAGTTTTGTAAAATCGCGCAATGTTACAAGTAAGTACTTTGTACTAAAAACAATATCGTTGGTAGTTTGCTGCCGGCAAGACTTCTGCGCTATTTTATATTTGAAATTTTAGTCCCATATTATATTCACAATAAGCGTATGTATGTGTGTGTGTGTGTGTGTGTACGCGCGCGCAGAAAGTGGCTAATAAATTATTCCCTCGTCTTTTCTAGGATTTGAATGCCGCGGACGTCATCTTGATGACAATGATTCGTTGCTTAGCGATTCTTTTCAGTTACCATCAGTTCCGCAATCTTCAAAATTTGGGCTCAAAATACATTCTGGGTAAGTCCGTGACTCAATAATAATGAAATAAATAATGTGATAATAATAATAATGATAATAATAATAATAACCCCTGTTACCTATACACAGAAAATTCTTATTCAAATCAGTGTAATATGCGTAGATTTATTAAAGAGAGAGAGAGAGAGAGAGAGAGAGAGAGACAAAAACCGAGTAGCCATAATAATACTCGTATTTAACAAAAATGAATTATTCATATTGTCTCGCGCCTATGGTCTATACGAATATTATGTGCGTGCGGTGCGTATTGCTCAAATGCAGATATAACTTTTGCTTATATAGGCAAACGCGGTCTTTCCCTCCAACTCGGAGAGGAAATAGTTTCTCAAGTACAAAGTAGAAAAGAAAAAGAAGAAAAAAAATAGAGGTGCGCGCGAGCTCGCGGGCGCGCGCTCTCGCGTATGAAGCAATTTCTTTTGCAAAGATAAAATGAAGAAGAATGAGAGGAGAAAAAAAGGCGAAGCCCGTTATCGATGGGCAAACACGTGCGCGAGTGTATACAACGTAGTATCTCGACTGGCATCGTTGTAACGCGTTGTATATTATTGTTTAACGGCTGAATAATCGATTGCCTTTCAGTTTCGTTTAATGTTGTGCGGTATATTTTTCTTTAGAATCGAAAATTATTTATTATCGCGACGTTTCGACGGGTTGATTTCAGATCCTCTTCTGGAATATTCTATGAATTATATCAATACGTATACGTATTTCGTCAGTATAGAAGTATCGTTAAATTTAAATACATTTGTGAGTATATATATATATATATATATATACACTATATTTGTATATTTGTATATTTGTATGTATGATTAGATAGATTTCAATTATTAATAATGTATTTGCTACCCGTCATAGACTCAGAAAATTATTAACGTTCTCAATTGTGCAACAAAAGCCACAATGTAGCCGAATGTCGAGGAGAAAAAGGATTCTTAAATATATTATATGGTCTGAGTAATAATTAAAATCTAAAGAATGTACTGAAACAAATATAATATAAGCAGAAAAGTCACTTTGATTTTTTGTAAGTTGTTCTTGCTCTATCCAGTTTAATAAATCTTTGTCGCGTGCTCGTGTAAAAACTTCGAAAGTTGAACAAATCTTCCTTCGCATGACATAATTGTCCTACTCTATGTATTTTATTGCTAGGTTTATTTTTTAACGAAAATATTTCTGTACGATTCTTTTGATCTGTATTGAGTAGATGAAAATATATAAATGATTTTTTGAGGTTCAATTTTTTTTTTATTTAAATCGAATGAAGAAAGTATCAGAATAATCTTTCCTTTGCTCACAATCGTGATAGCGCTCTAATTTCTTCGAAATCAAAAATACTTTATTACAAAAAACATTTTTTTCATCAGAATTTAGTCTTAATTCTACGTCGATACTATAATGCTCATTTATTTTCCATCTTTTTTTGGAATATCTATGAATATTTTATCAACACACTTTTCTGAAAATTAAGTTTTATTGTCTCTAATTTTGACATTCATTACTGTCTAAACACTATATTGTTAAATTTCGCTCACATTAACATTTTTATAAACTAATATCTTAAAATAATTACAGTATCAATAGTTACAATAAAAAGAAAAAAACGAATCAAATGATCTAAACCTTTTCACTTTAATGCATCTATCTTTAATAATCTATCATAATTTCAACATCAATCTGCAACTTGCTAGTGAATAGTCTTGATCTACTATTTGATTGTTATTCTTTGTCGTGAAATCTACGGTACTTATGGTGTTACGTTCTTGATTGTTTATTGTTTACGAAATATCACAGAATAAAATTCTTTATTGTACACATTGTTATCTTACTTAGGAATTTACAATAATGGAGTGGTTGATAAAATACGTCATCACTTTTATACTCTATTTTGATCCCTCAAATTCTTATGTAAAATTCCGTAACTTTTGTATTAACCCCGCCTCTCATTCCCAATTACTACCTAATTTTTCCATATAATATATATATATATATATATATATATATATATATATATATATATATATTAAATTTGGACTATAGTAAATCCGATTGAGTATCATATTATATTTGATTAATTATCACAGTGGCTGATCCAGGAGTGAACCGTAACGAAAGAGGGAGGGGTGATTATATGTTAAATAAAAAATTCAGAAGAAAATAATTCTGATTCTTTTAATTATTTTTCAGTATGTCCGACCAATAAATTATATTTTCAATTTAATAATTCATATTTTAAATTTTCTCAATATGGAAAATGATGTCTGATGGCATTAATATATCTTTGCTAGCACTTTGAGAGATCATATATAGTTGGATACATGTCGTGATCGCAGTCTTCAAGCCAACTAGTCGCAATACATAATATTGCTCTCTTGCATATTTTTCAATACAATATTCTCATTCAGAAATGATAAATTATTAAATAAATGAAGATTTTTCTATAGAATGATTTGGAATTTAGTTCTGACATAGATAATAAGCAGCATTAACGGCTTTCTTCATTTCAGTCACCGCACCTCGAAACTCAGAAGTTGTCATCGAAGATCCGTCTGCTGTCATGCCTATGCAGTATTTAAGATTTAAATTTAATTGTTTTAAGAAGCATATTTGCTGTGCATTAGAGCCTGTTAATCTAATAATTACTTCAGTATTATTTAAATCACTTACTTTTGTATGGAAAATTATAAATTGGACAGCATTTTCGTAAATTTTATTTATGTACAGGTATCATCAAATCAGACTCATATGCGAAATATGCATATTTTTTCATCGAGTATAATACTGTAGAACTTTCCTATATACAATTAATTAGTGCATTCTGCATAGTTTGGCTAATAAATATATGTTATGTTGTTCCTGAAGATGCCTATTCTAAATAATTTTCTACTTGAACACATCTACTTGTAACACGTAATTTTAGGAATTCTTTAAAATTACCTTCAGTCAGAGTGTTATCGAAATTGATTGATCTATCTTCACGATGCCCCAGAAAGGAAATGTTTTGACGGCCAAGAAAGATTATGTTATCAATAATAGGTGATAATCGTAGACTATGTGTTTTTATTCACGACTGTCTATGAATTTCAAGTGATTCAGTATATTTAACTTGGGATTCTCTTTAATTAGCAAAAATCATTTTGCTGACATGACGGCAGATTTGTGATAATCACGATTTGCATGACTCGCTAGTATACCGTCTTTACTTAAAAGTTGTGCAAAAAATGTTAACGATTATCTCACTAATTTATTCAATTGAACGATTTGACCAAAACTTCTCATTTGCAAAGAAGGATAATATTTACAAAAGAATCCTTTTTTACGTTAGAAAAAACGAATCAGTGAAAATTCTCCAAATATTTCTTACTAGCAATTGTTTTTACTGGATTCTTTGATTATTATGTACAGAACAACGAAAAACATAGTGTCTTAGTGGAGTTCAATGGCATCCGGAACTATCGGCTCATCGTGGAACTAAGTCATATACTATTCCCTATGGACGTATGCGTGATATAATCATATAAAGCTATAGTTATAACCATATTAATCATTAATTTATATGTTTTATACTTATTTTCATGTATAAAATATTGTAGTCTAGAAAGTGATTTTAGGTAAAACCTACAAAAAAAATTTAATTTGCATAATTGCAAACCTTATGAATTTACATTTCATAACATACAAGAAAGAAATAATTGATCCTGTCATGTTGAACGGCTATTATAATAAATTTCGCTTCTTCTACTTTTGAAGAGGGGGCAGCGATTGCCCTCCGCTGGATCAGCCTACTGGATTAGCAGAACGCTCTTTTATATACTGATAAATTAGTATATAAACATTGTAGATATCAGAAATTTCATTGAATGTCGAAATTATCTATACTTTCGAATGATGATAATAAAATAAACTACTCGTGAAATGTTCTTGAATTGAAATTTCACAATGACCCTGTAGAAAAATCTAATACAACGTTGTCTTCTTCCATTCAACTTCTATTTTTCGATGGCCTACAATGTTTTTATCACTCGGTCTCTCATTCAATGTATTATTGGGCACATGTACATTATCTGGTTTCTCTTCTTTTAAAACAAACCAGGCAGTATGAAGTTTTCAGATTTTTTGGAAAATAAAGCAACTATCATAACTTGATAAAGAATACTGGTTTTTGAAAATTATGTTATTTCTAATTTCAGTATATACACTGATGGGAATTATCAGTAATAATGTCAGGGCACAGGTGTTAACCTTTTGTTGCGTCTGATCTCAATCGGAGTAATTATCATTGTCCTTTTTCTTTGTGTAATTCTGTATGTGATCGTTGAATCAGATGACAGATCTATATCAACGTTGGACACGTATAATACACGAACATAGAAACATTACACTGTGGATAGATTTTTTGTATTATTTTTGGGTAATAGAGACTTTGATAAAATTTGGTTTTGTTACAACGCTTTCTATAATCCCGTCTTTTTATCCCGATATTTTGGTATAAATCAAACAAAAAAAATCACTAATTGTTTTATGCTTTACTTAAAATTCAATAACGCTGGATAACGTGAGGATAATAATCCTTGAATTTCATGGCTTTAAAGAAGAAAAAAAAACTATATTGCGTCTATAGAAATATTACGAACGGCTCAACGTACAAACATTATACGTCCTCTCTATTATCATAAAGCGGGGAGATCTTTTAAATTATTATGTACACGCGCTTGTTATTCAATTATTAGCACGAGAGTTTCTTTTCTTATTACGTCTGTGCGTGTGTGCTTGCGCGCGTATACGCGTTGCATTAGCCTACTTTTCTTTCTTACTCTTTAACGTCCTTTTCAACTAATGCGCTTAAGTGGAGCAAATTCTGTATAAAGACGATGAAAATCAAAAAGCCGGCAAAGACAATGCTCTTTTATTCGCGATTATCGTGACGAGAGCCAATTGCACTATTGACAAGCCAGTGACGATATTAAATTTGCGTTAAAAACAAAGCTCGACGGATTGAAATTCAATTTTCACCGCTCAAGTTCGCGCTATCGGTTGATTTTGCGAAGTAAATAACAGCCAAGTTTTCCTGCACTCCGTATTAGAATTTTATCATAATGAATTGTTCGCCGATCCGTCCGTCCTTCCTCGCCGTGTGCCGATTAGTGGCGCGGTCCGTTCCTCGAAAAGCCATTATGTCAGGCCAAATTAATCGCGTCGGCGCGCGCAAGCGTAATGTAACGCGCTTTGACGCACTTCGGACACCTTTCGAAGCGCCTCACATCGCGTTAATATATATATTGGACGATATTAAGCGCAGGAGTGGCGCAACGAGTGAGGGGGGGGGGGCTCGGGGCAATTATTCGGCGGTGGTCTCTTCGTATACGCGCGTGCGACGGGAATCATATCCGCCACGGTTCGTTAAACTCGCTCGTGCTCTAGAGTAGGGACTATAAGAAGCGCATTGATAATATTTACTAAATTCTTAATTCGATAAATTAAAATTTGATTTATCTTGGTTTCATTTCGGCCAATGTCCAAAATCATCGAAAAAGTCCAATAATCAATCGTTTTTGATAATTTTTATTTTAATCGTATAAAAATATACACTTATCAATCCGTCGCTATTATATACGATCCGGAGTAATTTTTTTATTTATAATAATCAGCTTTGTCTCCTCGCTACAGAAGTAACACTATCCGTTAGAACTATAATTAATCTTATAAACAAATAGATATATATATATATATATTTAAAATAAAAAAGGCGGCAGGGAGTTAGAAGGTTTTCTAAACATATTGTAGTCTCTCCGGAATGCCCAGAGAATTGTAAATAAAGTGCTATTGTATCAATTTAATTGTTGAAATTGCTGTGGAAACGAGTTTCTGTATTAGAATTAAACGACAAACTACCGGATTATTTACGCTTTTCTCTAGAAATTGAGATTTTATAAAATTCAAAAGTATTTATTACGACTCGAGGCATCGCACATTTAATGAAATTAATTGGCAAAATTATTCTTCGGACTCACTTGCCTTGTGATTTACGTTTCATTCATAATTTCTTTACAATTCCTTTATTATTTCTCTAGCGAGTATTGTTTAAAATAAACTATAGCTTTCTTAGTTTTGAAAACGACTGATTATTTCTTTCAAAGTTGATTCGACTATTTGTTGATTATTGAGGAATAATTACACGAATAGTAAATGTGAATTATCACTATGGAGTTTAGAGGCATATTCATTAAAAACGTCTATTTTAGTTTGTAATCGAGGTAAAATTTTGCTGTCCTTTCAATAGAGATGAAACCACCGAAATTTTTCCAACACATTTTCACCTTTTGAACCTTGGCTGAGAGAAAGGATGATCAAACAAAATGGCAAAATTAAATTTAAGTGACGAAACTGATAATAGCAATTCATCTGGCATTGTTCTTTCTATTTCACCCTTTAAATTCGTGTGCAGACTTAAATACGTTTATAATGACTCGATGGGTGCGCCTCATTTGAAAATATAGCAAAAGACTTCCAGCTGTTACAGGCTATATAGCGTTCTAATCTTAAACTACCAAGTTGAAATCATATAGAAAAATACGCTATTACCTTTAGCGAAGCGGGTTTTAATAAGAAAATTCAAATTTTGATTATATTTACAAAGATTCTCGAGATGTTTCACAATGCGACGAATTACATCGACGATTAGGCCAACTTTGAGGACGTTACTTTGTAAGAAGTATATGCGAGGAAAATTTTTTTTTGAAAGATGACATTAACATTGGGAAGAATTTTAAATGAACATATAATTACAAGTATAGTAAGTTGTGCACTAGACAATTTACAGGGCTGATCAGTACCATGGCAGGTAGGCTAATTTTAGATATACGTAGTCTTTTAGAGGACACGTCGATGGAATTTATACATAGCACCGTGAAACACCTAAAGTATTTTTGTAAAAAGGACCAAAATATAAATTTCATTACAAATTTTATTTAATTTAAAAAGAGCTCATTCAAGAGCACTCCATTAAATTATTATCTCTACTAAATTATGAAACTCGATCATTATTGTCTATTCAAAATACTATTCATTATATTATTCTTAAGGGGCGATATTTACGAGACTCTATAAATATTGGACGTCACAGCTTTATGATTATAAAAATCATTGTAAATGTGATATATTATATATATATATATATATATATATATATATATATATATATATATTAATTTGCTCGAAGATTCCCGGGAGCTTATAATTTATCGCGGGACTTGCGGCAATTTCCCCCCCTCTCCCTGCCCCCTTCTTTGTAGCGGCTCTGGATGTAAAACGCGACGGAATCAAAAAACGAATACAACCGGTCAACTCTGCATGCAGCGGACGAGGTAAAGGCCGCCGAGCATTGCCGAGAAATCGAATATATATATATATATATATATATATATATATATATATATATATATATCAATGCTTTATTGCATTAATTATTCAGTACTATGTCATGCGTCAATAAAAGTTCTATACAGTATAATATAACCTTAGCATTGTTCGAACTCGAATATTTAATTGTGATGGTATTGGTATGCAATGAAAGATCTGAAGAAATATATATATATATATATATATATATATATATATATATATATATAATGACACCTGTGCGCATATAAATATTTTGATTCAACAAAGTAATATTTGTTAGTTTAAATGAAACAAGCAATAATTATTATATGACCAATACGTATATAGCGAAATATGCATTTATTCAAAATAATATTATATATATATATATATATATATATATATATATATATATATATATGTACGAAGGTGACAAGTGAAAATGCTTATAATTTTCTTCAACTTCTCTAATCGTTCCCATATAATCGATTGTTTCGCCGTTGGATTCAATCTGCGCGCATCTTACTCATTCGCATTCGGATTAAAAAATCGCGCCTTCTTTTAAATCATAGAGATTTAAAAGAATTCACAGCAGTTCGACAATATCTACATAAACAAATGCGGCTTGACTTTGCGTTGCTCGGCGCGCGATATCCATATACATACGCAAAAGGAGGCGTGAAAATAAATCGAAATACGCGCATGTAAAGCATTTTTCAACTAGACAAAAACAAAGGCGCGCCCTAGCGCGCACGTGCGCATATAGACGCAGGTTGCCGAGCATAAATATCCGCGCCAATATATCAGGTGCGTATGTATATCTAGTATTTATAATCAGTGCAAGAAGGATAGAACGAGCGAGGGAAGGAAAGAAAGACCGCGGCGTGCGCACGCGCATAAGCGGCGCCTAGTGAAAGTTCGTCCGTATAGAAAGCGTTATGCGCGCGGGCATCTCTCTCCCGGGCTAATATGTATACAAGTGAGGGCTGCCGCCCGCGCCGCCGTTAAAACTTGCGTCGCGCCGATTACCGAATTGCACGCACACGCGCGCGCGTTGAAGGTAAAGGCGCGAAATCACAGCTGATTCTCTCTACGTACATGAAGTCGCGAGGGATTTTGATGGCGATGCTGACGAAGTGCGCGCACGTGTCAACACAATGAAACACGCAAATTATATCGTCGGGAATCGAACAAGTGTGTGTGTGTGTGTGTGTGTGCGTGTGTGTGTGCGCGTGTGTGTGTGTGTGTGTGTGTGTGTGTGTGTGTGTGTGTGTGTGTGTGTGTGTGTGCGTGTGCGCGTGTGCGTGCGCGTGTGCGTGTGCGTGTGCGCGTGTGTGTAAAGGCCAGGAGCAGTAGCCGATTGACAGCGCGCGGGCTTTCTACTGCTTATATACATATACATACATACTTACATATATATATATATATATATATATATATATATATATATATATAATATACTATCACCGAGAGATTCGCACAGCTCTCCGGCTAAGCGCCGGAGTTGGCGCGCGCGAGCGCGTGATTTCTATGAGCCCGCGGGCCCGGTGAAATCGCCCGATTTGATGCGCGACGAGCGCGACGACGCCGCCGGGCCATCGGAGCGCGCGCATCGCGGCGGCGTCAAAGGCCTCGGGAGGGAGGGGCGATAATTATTCGTTATCGTAGGCGGGAAGACAATTCGTCGCGTCGCATGTATATACATTGGCTTTTCACGTGTACATCATACGCATGCATGTGGGTCTCCACATTCTTTCTCGCGTTCCCCGACCTTCGGAGCCTGGATTTCGATGATGGAATTTCGAGAAAATTGACAATAAATCGTTATGAAGCGTTCTATTCGTTTAATAATGCGCGGAGACGAAATTGTTCATTAATATATGGGATTATTAAAATTTTTCCGAATGAAAATCACGGCGTATTTTTGTAAAATCTAAAAATAATCATCCGGGACTTGATACATTAGAAATTTTAATGAGCATAAGCCGCATGATCATGCATCGTGTCTGAAGCCTAAAATCTGTTTCAGTTATCAAAAATTAGCAAAAAAACAATCTGCTCTTTATTGGTTTGATAGGCTTTGTTTATTTGTTTCTTTTTACAACGTATTTTCACCTTCCGAACGCAATTTTTTTTATTAACATTTTAATCAGTTCGATTTATTTCATCTATTTTTTGGATACTCCACTCTCGTAAATTTATCATTGTCAGACAGATTTTATCGTTGAATGTATCTCGACGAATTGTGTATGCCTGTTGTAAAGACAATAAAATTCGACTTGACCTATAAACAAAAATACACGCGGAGGTTGGATGCAACCTGCGATTGCACTTTCCATTGACAAAGTTCTAAACTATTAGTTATAATTAGCTTCTA